>BJBW01013132.1:0-11801 GCA_004320125.1 Scolopax mira | reverse complement strand
CCACACCCCACCACAGACCAATAATCTTGGGCACTAGAACATGCCTTGAAGAGCCATGTCTATATGTTTCTTAAATACCTCCAGGGACAGTGACTCTACCACCTCCCTGGGCAGGCTGTTCCAGTGCCTGACCATTCTTTCAATGTGTATAATATCCACTTAATACTATTGAAGCAAGGACTTAAACTCATCTTTCCACTGATTTTGTTTAAACTTACTATCAAGACTTACTTATGTAAATCTAAGGACAATCCAAGTAGAATAGCTTTCTGTTTTGAGTGTTGAAATTGAAAATGACCCTGCCCTTTCAGAAACATCAAGGCCCTTGTATATTGAAGAAGAGAGAATATACTTTTTTCTTCCTCCTAATTTGCAGAAATATGTGAACTTCTGTTGCTTTCTGCAGTTTATTGGTTAAGAGCAATTTTGGCATTAATTTTGTGCTCAAACACAATGTAGGGCAAACTCCAGACATGAAGAAACCTGGCAACTACTTTGTGCTCCAAGCAGAGTCTTGGCTGCCTTGAGCTGTCCTGCTCAGGACTAGTCTTGTTCTGTGATGTTAAGCTCTAAGGTAGGGAGAGGGCTTCTGGGAGATAGGTCAGGGTATTTTTGTAGGCAAACAGTGGACATGGAGGCTTGAATCCTACCACGGGGAGAAGATATGTATGGAAAGAGTCCCTCTGAGCCATATTCTAAGCAGTCATTTCTGAATCAAACATGCTAAGAAAACCTGCTTTACTGAGAGACAGATCCATGCCTAGGACTACCTGCAGAGTTAAAAAAATAACCACTGTACCTTGATGGTTCTGCAAATTCATGAGCTTACTGATAATACCATTTGATAAACAGAAAGAAGTGAAGGCCCCTTTAAGACTCAAAAATAATGAGGAAAAATTTTATGGCAAATGAAAAAAAAAAAGGGTAAGTGAAGCTGACCTTCCTTGATATCTGTTTGTATGACAAATAAGGGGTCTCATTAATGTTATCTTGTTATTGATAGCTTTGTCATTAGAAAATGACTTCATCCTTCCAAGGTAACAAAAGAGAATTGCATCAAAGATATACCCATAGAAGTGTTACCTGTGCTGCATGATTTGTTTTTAAAGAAGTCCAAGTGGGAACTGTATTGGATTGATCCCTGTTGGCAGATAAACTTTCACCCAGTCACTCACACATGCTCCCACAGCAAGATGGGGGAGATAAGAGGAAATGCAAAAGCAAGAATAACTTCTGAGTCAAGATAAAGATGGTTTAATAGGTGAAGCAAGTTACTTTGTGCATGCAAGCAAAGTAAAATAATTCAGTACTTTCCATGGGCAGGCAGATGTCCTGTTCCTGGAAAGCAGGGCTTCGGTACTTACAACAGGTACTTGGGAAGATAAATAGAGATTATATTTCCCTCTTCCTTCTCCTTTCCCTGAGTGTTTGTTGCTGAGCACAATGTCCTATGGCAGAGGATATACCACTGATCTCTTGAGTTAAGCTGTTCAGCTGTGTCCCCACCCAACTTCTTGTGCACCCTCAGCCTAATCACTGCAGGGCAGAGCAGAAAAAAGAGAAGAACCTGATGCTGTGAAAAAACTGTTCATCAACAGGCATGCTATCAACCCCAGTTATGAGGAAAAGCACATGCTTAAATTATATTTGTGGTAATATTGCATGCTGAGAACATAGCAGAACCTAGCAATTTCAGATAATGTTGGGTAGATTATTACATGGGATAAATGGCGTATTGAGAATTAAGCATACAAATTCACTTTGAAGGGAGGGGGATTTTTGGCATGTGGCTTCCATCTGCTTTGAAAATTAGGGTTGAAAGGTAAGGAAGGAGAAATGTGAGGTAGTGGTCTATTAGAGGCTATAAAAATAATACAAGGGGAAGGTCAACAACTACCCGATTCTGTGTCTCAATGGCAAAGTCATGAAAATCTTATTCACTTGAAGTGATGGCAAGCACTTAAGTTTGCTAATAACAGAGGAGAACTAACTTGCACTGTGTACTGTAGCTCCTTAGTAAGGTTAGCAAACTACATTAACCATTCACTCATCTGTAGCTCATAATTAATCACTCCTTGAAAATTACATTGTATAATAAATGAGGACAGACATGATTCATTAAAACTTCTAATTAATTCTATTTAATACTATTTCATAGTTCATTGGTAAGTGCTGAGAGAAGGATTATGTTATAGGATATTTGATGCCTTACTGCCAAAGAAGTAAATAGAGCAAACATAATCTAGAATGGAGCATGAATATTTGCAAAAGTAAATACCAATTGTTTATCTCTAGTAGCCCTGGATCTATACTTTGTGTCTGTTAACATCTTCACTGCCAATTTAGATTTTCATTGGTGGATAGAAATCACTACTGTAGAGTTGAATTGTAGGGTCAACATTTTATTCTTTTCAGAGCAAATATACTGCCTCCTCACCCATCAGATCCTCTAGGAAAAATATTTAAGAATGGTATTATTATTTCTGGTAGGACCAAGCTTTTTATTGCATCATGAAAATATGAATATAATGTTTTTAACTAAATTATAAAAGTTGAGTGATTAATGTGCAGGGGTGAAAGATGCTCTATTTTAATGGTTTAAAAGGTCAAAATAGCGATGAAGACTAACTAGGAAACACAGCTGTCTGGAAATTTATTGTATTAGGAAGTCAGAAGCCTCAATTTAGTTTATATGTTTAGTTTTCACTTATTACAAGAATCTGAAGTTCCATCAAGGTAAACACTATATGAATGTGTAACAAAGGTCTGTGATGGATACACCTGACTCCTAGCCGTAGTCTGGTTCAGGGTGACTAAAAAGAAACCGGCCTCACATCCTTGGGGTGAACTTGCAAGCTGGAAAACTCCTGGCTCATGTACGAGGGAGTGAAGGTGTTTTGAAAAATATTTCAAAAGGTGGTTTGGAAATCCCAAACTGCAAGATAACTAAAAACAGAACAAGATACCAGAGCTAAACTGAAGACATTTATCTTGTCTATCCTGTTGACTGGCAGACAGCTACTGCAGTCTATAAATATTACCAACATGATGGGCCCAATTGGAGTTCTCAACTGGAACTGCATCTGGACTACACACCATGTGACTCTCCACTTTAACAAGGACGCCTCACAAGGATAGAGATTCCTTATCTAAGACAGAGATATCCTTTCTTACACACAATAGAGACATCCTCTACCCACAATGAAACCTTGGTACATAACTGATAGCATTTACAAATTAATAGTGTGAAATAGTACTAATCCATGTAGCTAGTCAATTTTCTTATAAACATTCTGTGGATAATTCTGTTAGACATAAACCATTGACCAAGTCTGAGACTAAGGTTGGATCCAATGGCACCTCGGCTCCAAAAGAAGTTTAGAGATCAAGGGTCACTTGTTTTGTTTGGGCTTTTCCTTAGGCTCTTAGGCTCTAATATTCTCAGAATTGGAAAGAATAGCAGTAAGTTTCCTCCCTGAGTTTGCCCTGTCATTTTCAAGGAACATGGTAGTCCATTAACCTTTCACAAAAATGGGCTCCTGTGATCAGTGCTGACCCTGAAGATACAGTGGCAGTATCCTTTTGCCCAAATTCCAATTATACTGTCATTCTCTGCCAGTTGTTTATCCATTAAAAGCACAGAAAAGATGTATTGGATGTAAATGCCAACAGGCTTCCAACAGATTTTCTAAGCAAGTGTAAATATAATTTTTTTTTTTAAAAAAAGAAAAATGTGTCTGAGGGTTGCTGCATGAAATCTTTCCTTCTCAACTTTCTTAACAGTGACTTATTTAACCTTGGTTAGTCTTGTTGCATAATCTCTCTAGCTTTACTATAAGAGTAAAGGTGCAGCTTGACTCTTTATGCAAGTGTCATTGGTAAACTTCTCCTTGTCAGACATTTTAAAACCTTTGCCATCATTTTTTTTTTGAGATATATTTCTATTTCTTTAAGCTTTTACCAGATTCAGGAAATTGAAACTATTAGTAAATTCAAAACACTCAAACTAGTCATCTCAAAATGTCAACATACTTGACTTTCTAAATAAAGTTTAATTTTATAATTGCTACAAAGCTTCATTTGTGTGGAAAAGGTTTTGAAATGGTATTTATCTCATAAAACTTGAATGTATACACTATCACAAAAATAGAAAAATACTAATAGAAACAGGTTAAGAAAACAACTGGGGTTGGTTTGAACAAGATACCTGTTTAGTAAGATATCAGCCAAGCAAAAAACCAAGTAAAGCAGAAAATAAATTTCATTGCAACTGGATTGTTAAAGTATTTTTCCTCCTTTATTTATTTATTTATTTAAAAACAAAGCCAGAACCAGTCTTGTTGTCTACCATGTCTACCACCAGCCTCAGTTCTGCATATTACAAGAGGCTCCACCTTAAATTGATCCAGCAGCAAACTATTAAAGTTTTCTATTCTTTCAGCAAAGAAATTGGGCTAGCTGGCACTGGCTCAAGTGCTTGCTTACTGTAATTAATTGTTAAATGTCTGCTAGATATTTTGAGCCTAGAGCAACGAAAAGTCTTCAGGAAAATAACTGAGGAAATCTTAAAAATTAATTCAATAAGGTCAAATAATTTATAATTACAAAGACTATTGCAAGGAAACTAATCACATGACATATTTGTGATATATGTTATATTCTTGATTGTTTAACCTATAGAAATCCAAACATTTTACAAATATTAGAAAGTACTGTCAAGCTTCTGATGTTTTTGTAAAGACCTAATGTACAACATCAGCATAGTAGCCCTGAAAGTGTGCAATCTCTCCTCTTGGGAGGACTGTATCAGCTGATACCTCTGCGAAAATGGAAGGGATCCCAGGCAACGCTTATTACACCAGTAATAAGACAAACCATAAGAGGTCAATGTTATTTCTTTATTGCCTTCATGCTCTTTATAAATTTAACTTTGGTTTACACGGTAGCTTTAAGATGAAACTAAGGCACATGAAGCTGGGGATTCACAGTGCTCCTGGCTGATGGCTAATACTTTTTTCTCTCACTTGGAATTTGTGAAAATTGCAGTGGTTCACAGAAAAACAGCAAAATGAAAAAGTTTTATTTTAGTTATAAACTATCTTGTAAATTGCATTATGTGTTGTAACTTACCTTATTGTATCTGATTGAATGCACCTCACTGCATTTAACTGCAGCTGATTGCTCTTAGCAGAGCAATCAGGTTAGTTTAGTAGATATGACCCATATGGATAAAAAATGCTGAGCTAACAAAACAAAGAAGAACTTGTTCTGCAAAATGTTGAATATACTTCCACTGACTTAAAGTTTCCCTGTTGAACAGGAAAAGGTATTCGACATTCAATCCTTATTTCTAGAAATGTGTATCACCCATACAGTAAAAGCCTGTTCAAATTTATTGTTGGAAAAGGAGACCTGAAATATAAACAATGAAGTCACTGAATTATGGAATCGATGGGATGAAGGGTGCATTAATTAAACATATTTTCATGTGGTGTCTTTCATGTTATGCTTTTACATAACATAAAAATAAACCGCAAGTTTGTATTGATTTTGTGTATTTATTAGTTTAAAATGAGGACTTAAAATTAGAGAGTATATGTCAATTCCTTTAAGACATGGATTCTGATAAATTGTACATGTGTTCTTTTATCAGAAGTGATTTAAATGTAACTTCTAATGGTAATTTTTTTTGCTTGTATTATTTCATGTGCTCAAATGGATAAAGTTGTATATAAAGTTTCTCTGTCTATCTCTTAATTGCAAAAATATCTTTTCCATCTTAGATGGGGGTGCATAGAACTGCAGTTCTGTTAGTGGTCATTCAGTTGTGTGAACAAAAGAGATGATTCCATTCTGCTCAGCATCTCTAGATGCTCATTCATGGCAGTTACACAGTGAATTAGATCAGGGAACGGCTCCAGATGAAAATTAACTCTAGGAAAAAAAAGTCTTTATTGTCAGGCAGATCATCTCTCTGATGCTGTCCATCATGCAGCTTCCCAACTGCTAGTGGAGGTATGAGTGAGAAGTGGAAAAGAAGGGCCTTTCAGAAGTGCATACTATTTCTCCTGCACTCAGTG
Organism: Scolopax mira; assembly: GCA_004320125.1. Classification (NCBI taxonomy): domain Eukaryota; kingdom Metazoa; phylum Chordata; class Aves; order Charadriiformes; family Scolopacidae; genus Scolopax; species Scolopax mira. The sequence goes on along the minus strand of BJBW01013132.1, from coordinate 5,721 downwards.
ATAACTGTGTTATATTAAGTCATAATATAGACCAGAGATAAAGGCTTAGATCCGCAAAAGGATTTAATTCTCTACATGTCAGAGATTCAGCTTTCTAGGTATTTCACTTTGGGAATTAGGATCTTGGAGAACTTTTGACGGAAGCTATTCAAAGTGAGCTTTGGGTGAATCAGACTGTGGTGGAAGATCTAAATTTCAAGACACCTTGGAAGACTATCAGGTGCTTATACCTTCTTAGTCTACCTGACAGCACAATATCTTCAAAATGTCATTTTTTCACCCATCAACAGTACCTGTGTCAAGTTCAGCCACTTGCATTCTTTATAGGTGGAATTATAAATAGGCACTAGAGACTTTTTCTCCCAAGTGGAGGTTAACAGTCTTTATATTGAATATTTGTTACACTAAACAAGTTAGCAGCAAGTTGATAATGTTTAGTAATGAATGTTGCATGTAGATATTGGTAGTTTTTCTTAGTCCTTTCACTTTAATTCCCATGTTCACTTCAATTCCCATGCTGGTCAGCTCTCAGGGAATAGGGAAGAGAATGACATACTACAGTGTTATGCACTGAGAAAAAAACACTCCCCCTAACACACCCTTTGTGAGAAAAATCCCTCTGAAATTACATTTAATTGGTATTAACTAAATAATGTCTTACAGCAGTTGTATGATTATCGTACTGCTCTATGATATATTTATTTTATAATGATTCTGGAGCAGAGAAACACCTTGCTGTTGAAGAGTTCTCCCTTGCATGGTATATATATGTCCACATGAGGACCACACTGCATGGCCACTCATGCACAGCAGGAAACCTCAGTACTTTGTCCCTCTGTATTGAATCTCAGTGACTGGATTTGACTTGAGTTTTGCTGTCCTGACATTGATGGCATAATGTCTACATAAAGATAATCTACCTTCTACCTTGAAGATAAAACTCTGGTGAATGTAGACTCCAGTTCAGTTGGCTTTACTTTTTTCTTCAGGAAGGAAAATAGCATCATAAGCACTCTATGGGAGAAACCAAACATTTTATTTATATATTATGTTTTGGTCTACTTAAAGAAAACAAATAGAAATTAAAAGTCACTCAATGCTGATGCTGAAAATTCTCTTTTCTTCCTATTCTTTGAAGAAGTTATTCATTGTTTGAATATAATGAGTAAAGTTCAAAGTATATTATGAGAGGGGAGAGACCATGGGCTATTATCTGGCGTTTATAGATGAAATTTGATAAGGTTTACTCAGCAAAGCTCAGACTTCTTAAAAAATCATTTAAATTTTCTTTTATTCTTTGTGGTTTAGTCATCCTTCCAGTTACATTGGTCTTATGTTAATTAGATAAGAGTTCTGAATTCTGTTCTTTGTCCATTTACATTAGGAGAAAACATGTCAGTGAGTATTAAGGTCCCTAGAGAAAAAGCAGTAAAAAACCTTGGATGTTTATTTCAAAGTCTAGAATAAAGTCCTTTTGCTAATTTAAATTAAGCAAATGTTTATGAAACATATTTCAAGAGTAGCTCTTGACCAGTGGTCTGTGCCTCAAAAAAGGAAGGAGGAGGAATGCAAATAGAAATCATCTGCACATATATTAAGAATTACACTTCTAAGGTCAGTTCAAGGCAAAGAAATGTACAATTGCCTTTGCTTAAAAATTCTGTAGCCTACTTTATATTATATCTGATAAAAATAGAAACAGAATTGTTCTACCTACTGGTAAAAGTAAACCTTATTGCTTAGCAATATTAGGAAAACCTGATAAAATAATTTTGCCTGTACACATAACATATTTTTTGAGGATATCACTGATGATATCACAGGTTTTCTGTAGGATAGCCTCAACAGTTAGCCACCTAATTAAGCAAAATGACTTGTCTGATAAATTAAATCCTGTTAATGATGACCAGATGCTGACAAAAATCACAAGGGATTATACTGAGTAATGATTACTTAAAAATCATATTAGGGGTCTTGTAGCAGGCTTTGTCTGCAAGCACAGTCTGAGGAGAACTGTGCCTTGCACCTCCTTGCTTCCAGCTTCACCTCTGAGTTGGTGCCTGGGGCTTACATCCCTTGCCAGTGGTTTAGAAAGGAGACTCCAGTCTGCAGAGTTTGTGGATCCATCCTTTCTTAAACCAACGGAAGCATTTTTGCTCAGGGCTACTCAAGTGCCACTGCAGGAATGTACATGACTTCTGGTGAGGGTGTGATTGGCCAAAGCTATTTACTGGTGATTTTTCAGTGGTTCTTTTTTGGAAAGAGGATGTCCAGGTTTTCCTTTGACATGGGTTCTAAGGTGTGGCTTCCAAACACCTATTCCTGCAGTGCTTCTGCCCATGGCCAGACTGTGCTGAGCTTGCATGGCAGTCTACTTCTGGGATGCCCCTGGAAAACCAGGAGACTTGGGGTATGGAGATTTTCTTTCTTGTCAGAGATTGAGCCATGGCATGCATATTGGCAAGAGGGCCTCATTCTCCTGGGATGGATGCTGCTAGCCAGCCAGAACATCCCCAGAAGAGCTATGGGGTCTTGGGCTGGAGGAGTCATGCTGCTGTTGTAGAGGAGTGAGAGGGAGAAGGTGAGACCAGTATGACTGAAGAACAACTGGAAACATCTGGGTGTGGAGGCATCACCCAGAGAATGGAACAGGTTGGGGCTTTAGGCATAGCCATGTCCATGGCAGGCAGCTGGGTGATGCACAGGTCATTGTGACCTGCAGCTTGGTGGCTGCTCAAAAGACTTGAACAGTCCTGCACCAGTGCTTGGAAGCCAGAGGCTGGGAGAACACAAGGGAAAGATCTGCTCTCGCTGCTCTGCTGGTCTGGTGCAGCAACCATCAGGTTAATCAAAGATGTTAAACTTATGTTAGACTCACCAAAAATAAACAGTGGGGTTTTTTCTATTTACAGTTTAAAGTAGACCAGGAGCACAAAACAGAAGCTTTGGGAAAGTTGGCTTTGGTTGCAAAACTGGAATGATATTAACCAAGCTTATTACTCCTATGCCAACATGAAATTATTCTTGTTCTGTCAGAAATTCTCTAAGTTTTGGGGATCTAAGACTGATCTAATTGTTGGAAAAGCGAGACATATGCATGCTTCATTTGTTATTAGTTCCTAATTAAGATAAAGGTTGTTTGTGATTTTTTTTAGAAGAGTTAGTAGATCAAGATGTATACCATTGTCCCCTTTGCAAACTTTAGTGTGAACTTCTGAAGCAAGGAAATTTCAGATTGCAGTTTCTAATTTAGGATTTACTTTATTTAACCATGATTCAATTAGGTTAAAATTAAGGAACAACTGTGAAGTTGCACCTCTTTAAATTAGATAGGAATATTATTAATAGTAATTGAAATTAGTTGAAGAGTAGCTTTGCTTTCTGATAACAAAATGATATTAGTTAACTGTACATGATTTAAAAAATTGTCCTGAGTAACATGCATGTTTTAAGATGCATCCACATGTCATTTACTGTGAAGAATCTGAAGGATGAAATAATCTTACTTATGCAGATCTTGGAAATGTCTCAAAGATGCTGGGAGGCTTTAATGTATTTCAGATTGAGGTTTTAGATTTATATGCTCAGAGTTATTCCAAGTCCTTTTACTTATGCTTAGCACAACATATACTGACAACCTATGGTCCCTCTCATTTCAGAGAAATTCAAAATCTCTTTGAAACATACACAGGTATCTGGAGAGTTACAGATGTAAATTTCACTCCATGTATTAATATGTTCTTCCTGTTATTGGACTTAATTCTTCTTTGAGATTAATTTTTGCAGATATAATTATAAGAATCTAACGAAAAGGTCAACTGCAAGAGTAGTATTTAAATGTGTAAGGTCATAGAATCACAGAATGGGTTGTGTTGGAAGGGACCTTGAAAGGTCATCTAATCCACCTCCCCTACAATAAGCAGGGACATCTTCAACTCACAGCCCTGGGCAACCTGACCTTGGATGCTTCTAGGGATCGGGCATCCCCAACTTCCCTGCAGAACCTATTCCAGTGTTTTACCACCCTCATTGCAAAAAAATTCTTCCTTATATCTAGTCTGTATCTGCTGCTTTCTCCCTGGGATCCAGGGATAAAACTTATGGAAATAGTTCAAAGCTGCACCAGCAGAAGTGATTGAACATCAGAACAGACTTCCTAGAGAAGTGATCAATGTCCCAAGCCTGTCAGTGTTGAAGAGGAATTTTGGTTTAAAAATGTGCTTTAACTTTTGCTCAGCCCTGAATTGGTCAGGCAGTTGGACTAGATGACCACTGTAGATCCCTTCCAACTGAAATTACTCTAACTCTATTCTATTCTATTCTATTCTATTCTATTCTATTCTATTCTATGTTCTATTCTATTATATTATATGTTCTATTCTACAATTTAGATTTCAGGGTTGTATATAAGCAGCAATGTGAGAGAGAGAGAGAAAGATCCAGGCTTCAAGGACAGAGATAGGCCTGTGTTTGAGTCTAGCTTAATTAAATGTCTTGGACTCAAACACAGGCCTATCTCTGTCCTTCATCCAAGTTCCTTAAAAAAATGAAGCTGCAGCAAGGGTTCTGAGATTCAGGTGAATAAGAAATAGTCTTTTTACTGCTCTAAAAAATGTCACATACCCATTAGAACATGGATATATGTGGCTTCTCATATTTGCAGTAACTATAAGTGCTAGAGAAGTGGCTAATTTCTTCTACAATATTAGGTGCCTAATCCACTTAGTATTTTACTTTAATGTCATGTGTGACTAGTGCTCCAGTGAGGATGGTGTGAGATTCTAATACATCCACAGTGTCAGTAAACAGACTTTCTAGTCATTTAGGAAGTAAAACAGTGACTTGAAAACAAAGAGAACTGTATTCCCATGTGGCTTCACCTGGTCTGGGAAATGTTCATGTTATTTCCATGAAGACTAGCTGTGATTACATATGTAAATTTCAAATGTTTCAGATAAGAATAGACTTAATAATTTTTAGGAATTTCTTGGCTGCCGAAAAAATACAGTTTATCTCATAGAAGATATTTCTTTTTTTGGTATATGGGAGAAAGGTAGAGAAATGGTCACTAATCTTACTGAGAAATGAAGATCTCTAGTGAAATATGATCAAAACATTATACTTTTTCCTTTTGTATTGATAGGAGGTATGTATTATGATATTATGATGATTATGATTTATGTATGTATAATCACAGTATTATTATATATACTCCCTAGAAACTCAGTCCTACCTGGACCCATAAGTGTGGTTTAGAGAATCACACAGCCAGCCTCACTGGCACTTGGAATTCATCTCATTTGTATGGCATTTGGTAGCTGCTCTGGGTTGAATTGGTCACAAATATCCCACCAGTCCACAGAAAGGGCAAGAAAGAGGATCCAGGGAACTACAGGCCATTTCATCTCACCTCTGTCCCTGTGAAAATAATGGAATGACTTGATCTGCATGTAATCTCCAAACACGTTGAAGATCAAGAAGTTACTGGAAGTGATCAACACAGATTCACCAAGGGTAAGTCATGCTTGACCAATCTGATAGCCTTCTATGATGTTGTAACTAGATGTCTGGATGAGGGGAGAGCAGCAGATGTCATCTACCTTGACTTCAACAAGGCTTTTGACATTGTCTCCCATAACATCCTCAGTAGAAAATTAAGGAAGTATGGGATACATGAGGAGGCAGTGAGGTGGATTGAGTCCCAGTTTTGTGACAGGAATC
>BJBW01013131.1:0-13147 GCA_004320125.1 Scolopax mira | reverse complement strand
TGAACAACCTCAACCTTACTAGTGTTTCTGGTAATTTTATTGATTACAGCGAAGTTACCCAAAGATAAATCTAGCTGAGTTAAACTTCAAACAAGAACCCTGTGCTTCTTTGATCTGGAGGTAGTCATCTGCAAGTGAGTTAAAAATCATTGGGTTTTTGTACCGCAGAAAAAAGCCTCAAATAGCAAAAGGTGAAAGTTGTGGAAGAGCCTTAAACAATTTACAGTAACAGAGGGATTAGTGCTGTAAATTGGATCAAGAGTCCTCTGTGTCTTTCAAGCGTCCAGTACCAGTTGATTGAGAAAGCAGTTCCGTGCCAGATAAAGAACAGTTCTCTGAAAATAAGCCAATGGAGGAAGAATTTTCACATCCATTAATGACTGTGCTTATGTACCGAAGCAGAAAGATTTCATTCATACATTAGTCTAATCTTCTTACAAACCCACTGGAGCTCTTTTGCTCAAGAGATTCTTGTGTCAGTGATTATTTATGCACTTTTGTCATAAAAGATTTCCTTTTAACCATTTTAAATGTGGTGCCTTCTAATTGCATTGGATGTTCTTGTTATATCTGCAAATCAGTACGTATGAGCATGCAGCCAGCCTTCTCTGCACTATTCATTATTTTTACATTCCTCTATCATGTCACCTGTCATCTGTTTCCTCCTTAACCTAAGCAGTTCTCATACATTTCATTCATCCTCATGTCTCGTGTATTTTCACATCTCAGACAACTTCTGCTGCCTGGGTATTTTTTCCCTGATGTTTGTCAAGATGCAAGGATCAGCTATGAACACACCTTCTCATAAAGGGGACAGGCCCACAACTTACATAATAGCATCATAATATTTACAGCTGCATGCAACCACTTCATTTCCTTTAATGAGAAGAAGGAACAATCAAATTGATAGGAAATTAAATCAAAGTGCAGGATATATGACTTCATCTTCAGCTGAGAAGTAGTTCTCCTTAAGGACTGCCAGTGAGTTGAAAAGACTAATCTCTCCTACATCAGCAGAACTACCTACACATACAAGCACTTGCAGTGTTATGTAGCACCCTTCTTTATGTTAAAGTCATAAATCACAGCAATCCTACTTCCTAAGCCATCAACAACAATTTGTTCCTAAATTTACTCTGTATATTTAAAATTCATCAATGTCTGCAAGAACTACAAAATATTCCTTTTTAATAGGCATTTATCCCTCTTTAGCCACGTTCCCCAATATGTTTTATTGTCATCACTGGTTTTCTTCCCTGCAATGAGTTTAGCTCATTCTAAAATAAGGCTTAACGTTTGTAGGTTGCACAGGAGCTGAGTTTCCCAAGGGATTATATATTTTTGTTATCAGCACAGTCACTTCATTCAGCTTGAGATTCCTTCAAAAATCCTGGCAACTTGCTGGCAATCTACAGGCTTATATTGCTCCAACTTTCTTCCTCCTCAAACACGGTTAAGCTTTATTACCCCTCCCAGAGCTACTGTTTGCAGGTATCTTTCTGAGAGATGGTACATCTGCAGTAGAGAGAGCAGAGGGGTGGGGAGGTGCCTGAGCTGGCATTATTGGACCTAGGTTTGGAGCAGAAACAATCCAGCTGTAACAGCACAGTGCCTGCCCACAGGACGATTTGCCCTACTTCCTCATAGGTGGATCTCCCTACACACACCACAGTCTTGGGTGGCGAGTCTATTTCCAGAACAGGACGACTCATTTAAACACAGCTGAGGTACCTGAGGGACTCAAAAGACGATCAAATTGGATCTCCCATGAGCCAATCAGTTAGTTATTCTGAAATACCCAAGGCATCCTTAACATCTCCCTGCTTTGATGGCTTAAAAAATTTCAGTGACTTTCAGTGAGATTGTAGGGGTGTTTTTTATGTGTAAGGTTGGACTCAGTGATCTCAAAGGTCCTTTCCCACCATGAGGATCTTGTGATTCAGCGATTCTGTATTTTCATCAGTCTTTCTAACACTGCATGTATGTACTCAGACAGTCATTCTTCAAAGCCCTGCTGTCACCAGTCTTGACAGGTGAAACGTCAGTCTTGTTGAAGTCAATAGCATACTGCTGCTGACTTCTCTTGTGTCCACATTTCATCCCATAAGGTCAGAAAATTGTTCAAACTCATGATGGCACTGATTTTTACAGCTCTCCCCGCAGAGACTAACGGGGGATATGAAGACAGGGTATGAAGCAGGTTTGAAAAATCAAGGCATTCAAGACACTTTTCAACCCTTAAAACAGGCTGGTACCAGGGGAGAAATCAGAAACAAACAGGGATGTTCCTGCAGCCCAGTCTCCTCAGGATGGCTAGTGGTAGCTGGGTTGCCTTGGGTGAACAAACCAGCTCTGCAGACTCTCACCCAGCATCCTCAGAGCCCGTAACCAGCAAGAGAGAGTAACAGGGAAGGCTTATGATCATTAATTCAGAGGCTATGAGTTTCATTAGCCTCCTTGAAATTTTACCCAAAAACGTTTTATTGCTATTTGTAGTAGCCAACCTGGCTCAGCTACTTCTGTAAAAGCAAGAAAAACAGTGCTTTTGAAGACAACACATTCTGCCTCTTCTTAAGTGCCCTTTTCTGGTAAATTTTAAAAATGGACCAAGCTGGCACCTGCAGGTCAAACCCTGCAGTTCCTTCTAAATCCAAGAAAACTAGAGTGTGCCACACACACACACATTTGCTATAATTCCTGAGGCTGGAACTTAGTCATCAGTCAGTGCTACTCTCACAGCACAGAAATAGATTTCTTTCCCCTACATTGCTCTCTAATGTTATTGAAATAAAAATAGATAGAACTGTGATTTTTCACATTTGATGTTGAGTCCTTGTTGAAGTATTAAACTTTGGCTTCTTTTAGAAGGTGCGTCTTCTGTAAAGATACACTACATCTGTGCTGGAGCTTTCTTCATAATTCAAGCAACAGTTAGCAGCTGTTACAGCCTGCTACACACACACTGACCTACTTCATGCCATTTACCAGAATGAAAGGTTCATTCTGTGTTTGCTTTATCAAGTAGTTTCAAATTCTTTTTGGCAACAGCAACAGTCATTTTGAACAAGTCATTCTCTCTTCCACAGTTATACATTTTAGCTTAAGAAAGTAGCCACACTTCAAAACTTTTACAACGCAGGGGACACCATAGGGGACACAAGCAGCTCCAATGCTCAGAAACCCCTCTGGTATTTCCAGCATTACCTGTTCTGCAAGGCATCCAAGTTTCATTAAGTACAACGTGGAACATGACAGGTTTGTTGTGAAAAAAAATACATAATGGGGCATGCTTCTGGAATTGGCGAAAATGGGTACAGCTTTCAGAAGGCCATTTGTGAGCTTAGGAACATCAGGTTCTGCTTTCAGGAAGCCTGAGGTCCAGATGCACAGGAATGTGCAAGCACCTACATCCAGCTGAATTCAGAAGCAGGAGAACCATTGTAGACCCAAGCTGTCAGTAAAGTCACTTTGGAAAATTTTACTCAGTATCTCAAATATAAGTATTCCTTGACAACGTTATTCCCTTCCAAGAAAGTAAAGTGCACAATTCAGTAATGAACACCAAAGTTCTTTAAAACCAGTACATCAAATACAAAAATCACTTAGCTTAGACGCCGTTGCTAATGCAACAGCTTGATAAATTCTGCAGTGAATAAAAAAGTTTTGGTAACTTTTTCATAAATTTAAATAACTTTTTGAGAAAAATGTGTTGTTTATGAGCATATGGAAATCACAAGAATAAATAAATAAAGCTTTGGCTTGTAAATAAATTAAATTTAAATCAACAAATAATATTTAAGGATCATAAATAAATAAATAAATCCCTAACGATAGGGATTCAGTCAAAATTTGCTCTAAGCTTTTTTGGGTTTTCTTCTTTGCACAAGACCCATGAGATGTGAACCCATGTGAATGGGAGCAAGGCTTACGTGACTCCCCATGATCCAAACCTACCATGTTTTATTCACAGTAATAAATACTGGCAATATTAATGCTTTGCCTGGTAGACACATTTACAATACTACAAGGATTTTGTGAAATCGTATCACTTTTGCCTAACCGAAGATGCTTAACACTCTGTCTCAAAAATGTATTACTTTATGTTCCTTGAGTTTCCCTCATAGCCAATGATTTTTCCTCTTCACTGTTGCCAGCTCAATCTGTGAATTTAATTTGTACTAGCTACTACACTGACGAACTTCATTTTAATTTGACAGGTATGTGCAAAGAGGTATTGGTCGGAGGTAGTTTTTCATACAAGTGCATGAAAGCATTCAGGAAAATGCCACAGGCATTCAGGAGAGAAACACAGCCAGATAGCAGTGGGGTTTCTTCTGTGTGACCTGAGGGTTCAAAACTCACCCAACAACTAACTAGTACTAGAAAGGCATTTTGGAAGATCACATTGAAAATCGACAGACCTATATTCTGACAGAGCACCTCCCATGGTAAGATAAAGCAGCACCTCCATGTGTTGTAGAAAACCAAATCACTCTTGCCTTGCACATGGTTCATTTTGTGTATTAATTTTAACATCTGCTGTCTGTCCGTTCTCCTTTCTCTCAGGGATGCATCAACCTAGGCTGGCTTGGTCTTTGTGAGACACAAACCATGACCTCTTCTTAATTAGGGTCCTGCTTCCCATACTGTAGATTTCTTTAGACCTCAGTTTCTATCTGAACTGGCTGCTTACAGCTGCACAGCTGATTTCTGCTTCTGGAGGCTGCCATGGCAGACACTTGTACAGGTGGTAACATTCTGACTTGCTGAATAAAACTTCACCCTAAGTTCCTTCAAGTGCACCGCTCTGGCTCAACTTTTTGCTCATTTGTTCATTGACAGGAGCATTTTCATTAGGATGTGAGTTAAAAAAAGAGCAAGGCCAGAGCTGTGTGCAGTGAAAACACTGACTACAGTTTTCAGGCTGGAATATATGGCACTTCCAAGGCTTCTGAGACCATATGTTGTAAATGCTGAAGAAACAAAGATCATTAATTATGTTGAGCCTCTGGTAGCTGGGCTCCACGGATCTGCAATGTTTCAGCCTCATATTTTTCTATCACTGATAGAACTGCATAAAGCCCAGCCTTTTTACATTCTCTTTTTATTATTTAAAGCTAGAGTTTCCCCCTATTTTATTGTGATGGTTTCCCTATCTTTTCTACTCCCTACCCCTTTTTGCTCACCTGCCCTCTGTCCACTTTCATATTTGTACAATGGATCTCACAATGAAGACCTGCTCTTGAATATTGTATTTGGATGGTATTCAGAATCCCTCTATCTCCACAGCCTGGGTAAGAGAACCAAACTCTCTCTCTGTGGAGTTTCTGGTAGAGGAAGGGATCCCCATTCAACTGAACTGCTATCCCAAGACGGATCAAAGAGTTCCCCATAAACAATCAAGCAAACACTGAGTAAAAGCTGTGCAGAATGAGTAAGTCACAGCGGATGGTGTGATATCAAGTCTTTGTCCATGTGGGGTTGGTACACAGAGCCTGAGCCTGGCATGTTCCCACAGGAGCACAGGGAGAACATTCAACTCCCTGAGAATGAATAGCTCAACAAATGAGCTATTAAGAATTTAACTACAAAATTCTCAAGAGAAAACCATTGAAGCCTATTAAAAATGAATTTGAAATTGCTCCTTTATATGGAAAAGACACCAAGTGCCAATATTGCAGGATCTCCCCGGATTAGGAGAAGATTTGTGGGCCACTGGGAACTTAGAAAGTTCCAGGGAGCCTGAGACAACATTACAGAAAGAAGAATCCATTCCATCTTCACTGGAAAGTACCAGTCTTGGAGGAATGCCCCCTGAATTATTCCACCAATGTCAGCCAAGTTCTTCCAGGTTTAAATTGCTCTTACTAATAATAAGCAACAGTTCAAGCATCTCAGGAGCCAAATCAATTTCTCTGATTCCCACACCTCTCGAGTGGATGGACCTCAAGACAGGGACTAGGGAAGTGAAGTCTCTCCCACTGTAAGAGAAGATCGGGTTTGTGACCATCTGAGGAACCTGTACATATATAAGTCTTTGGGACCTGACAAAATGCATCCCAGAGTCCTGCTGGAACTAGCTGATGCAGTCGCCAAGTCACTCTCCCTCTCCATGATATTTGAAAAGTCATGGCAGTTAGGTAAAGTGCAAAGTCCTGCACATGGATTGGGGAAAACCCTGGTATCAATATAGGCTGGGGGATGAAGGGATTGAGAGAAGCCCTACCAAGAAGGACTTGAGGGTACTGGTGGATGAAAAACTTGACATGAGCTGTATCCTAGGATGCATCAAAAGAAGTATGGCCAGTTTATCAAGGGAGGGTATTCTGGCCTTCTACTCTGGTTGGTGCGACCCCTCTTGCAGTACTCTATCTAGCTCTGCAGTCCTCAGTACAGGAAAGACATGGTCCTGTTGGAGCAGGTCCAGAGGAGGTCCATGAAAATGATCAGAGGGCTGAAGCACCTCTCCTATGAGGACAGGCTAAGAGAGTTGGGGTTGTTCAGCCTGGAGAAGAGAAGGTTCCAGGGAGACCTTACTGTAGACTTTTATTACTTAAAGGGACTTATAAGAAAGATGGGGACAAACTTTTTAGCAGGGCCTGTTGTGACAGACAAGGGGTAATAGCTTTAAACTAAAAGAGCGTCGATTCAGACTAGATATAAGGAAGATATTTTTTTATGATGAAGCTGGTGAGACACTGGAACAGGTTGCTCAGAGAGGCAGTAGATGCCCCATCCCTGGAAACATTCAAGGTCAGGTTGGACAGGGCTCTGAGCAATCTGATCTAGTTGAAGCCGAACCTGCTCATTGCACTAGATGACCTTTAAAGGTCCTTTTCAAACCAAACTATTCTATACCCAAATGATTCTCTGATTCTGGGATTTGCTTGCTGTCCAGGCTAATCCACTTGGGGTTACTGCTGTGTGTCAGCCCTGGGAGATGCCAGGGATTTGGGGGCTGAAAGAGTGCATGGTGTACTCTGGTCCTTGGCACACTGCTTGGTATATAGGCAGCTGCAGAGGTACACAAACACTCAGCCCATGCCTTTTAAGACAGCTTTTCTGTAGAAACAGAATGAAAACACCTACACTATACATGGCACTTCTCTCCAGTTACAGTTTTCTGGGAGAATATATTGTTCACATACAGGTACTGTACTTACTTGTCCAACCTCTACTTTTTATTTCACCTCTACTTGAAAACAGTTTGATTAGAGGAACACCTAATTACACTCTGAAGAAAGCATAAGAAAGACCAAGACAAGCAATCTCTGTGTAGTTTACTTCATGCCCTTTGTGTCACTGTTAATGCCTTTCTTTCTTTCTTGAACAACCCACCTTTGCGACTCAAAGATTATCTGGGGGTTTGCTTTGCTTTTGGAGTCGCTCAGTCTAGGATGAGCTTCTGTATCCTCCAACAGCTTCCTGAACAAGACATCTGGGTTCCCTGATGAAGTTCTCGTCCATTTTAAAGAATGCAAATTGAACATGTAGTATCCCATAGTGTATTTTTCAGGAACGATGTGCAGACATTTCCAGCAAGTGCTCTTAATGGAACCTTCTTTGCCAAGTATTGCCTCTTTCCCTAGTTGTGGTTTTGAGAAAGCACATTTGTTCACTGTGGGGAACAGCAGAACAGAACTTTCAGTCCTGTACACTTAATCACTGTATCCCCTGGTAGATGAACTAGATGAGCTTCTTTTTTCCCCACGGGGTCTACACATGTGAAGTTAGTCCTGAGCTTATACCTACCAGTCAGGATGGTAAAATACAGTGAAATTCAAATCAAAATCATTAAAAGTGATACCTAGCACTAAACCCAGAGAGCTGAAATCAAAGACCAAAGAGGTTTAAGTGCAGCAGAGTCACTTTAAAAAGAAGCAAAGAACAAGCAACACAGGGAGGGCAAGGTGGAGAAAGGGACAGAGGGGTTAAAATTGTGAGAGAATCAGAATACAGAAAGCAGAAAAAAAGTGAAGTTCCCAGCTAGATTCAAGAGCAGACTTTAAAATGGCCTGTTCTGCCAAACAAAAGATACGCCATTTATTTATTTATCCAACTCATACTGATTTGGAAATCCAGCACGAGTATTTCAAAATAAAAACAGCATTAAAAAAGCCTACATTTGATTAGCTTGTGTTGCCACAATTTGCAGAAGTGCATTGACATTATGTGTGATGGGATTCAATAAACAAAATTAACATAACATGGCTACCACTCAACATTTCCATAACATCTTATGCTTTAATACCTTTTTGCAATATAAACTTAATAAATTAATCTCCATAAGGTAGGCAAATCCGATTAGCCCTATTTTACAGAAGAATTAACTGAGGTTTTGCAGAAGTGATGTCACATGAAGTAGCATAACGAGTTGAGGGGAAAGAGCAGCAATTACTAGAGCAGTTTGGACCCACAGAGACCTTGCTGTTCGTTCTGGACAATTATTGCGCAGGACTCCCTCATTCCTACTGCAGTGTAAAACTTAGAGATCTGCTCATCTGTCTGTTGGCATTTCCATCTTCCCTCAAAGCATTATTAATAAAGAAACATACACACACAATCTGACCGTGGCACCTGGGTTATGCTGCACGAACCCAAACCAGACCCTGTAACCCTTTAGCTTAGTCTGCCAAATTAACCTGGACAGAGGAAGAGGTCTCCTGGTCCAGCCAGTAGAAATCTAGGCAGTTCACAAAAACACATAAAAAAGAATGTGAAGATTTCTTCACATTCTCTACCAGAAGAGAAATGGTACCAGCAGCAACCCATCTCCTGTAGACCTTCCCCCTCACCAGACACTGTAGTGGGCTGTACCCACTGCCTTCCCTGCAGGCACCTCCACGTGTTCCCCTCTCACTGCTTAATTCTCCCACTGAAAGGTATGCTTGAAACGACAGACACTTTGACAATCTTCCACCCAATCTCTGCGGAGCCACCGCTTTCTGAATTCATGAAGGTGTTTCAGTTTTCCCTGAAAGATTTATGTTGCCATTGGCATTTATTTTGACTGAATATCATGTCACATCAGTTCAGTGGAAAGGAGAAGAGAGGATTCCTCTTAGCAATGGCATTTTCTATTATGCTAGAACAGCTGTCTAGGGGAAGCTACATCCAAAGAGAAAAAGGGGGTCTTTCTACCAGGTATCCAAAACACTTAAATTAGTAGTGACGTAGAGTGACTACCCCTCATCCAAATATACATTTCCTGATTTGCACCATTTTCTACAGAAACTAAAAATCTCTACAAGCCTTCAGGATATAAAAATGTCAACTGCCATTATATTAGTTCAAAAATGTGACAGAAGTGTCACTCAGGAAGTAGGAGTAAAACACCTGCAAAGAACAGGGTTTCTGAACAAGCACAAGACAGACAAATATAATCTCGGTGCATGTCTCAAAACTGGTTTGTCTGCTGGCTGTACGACACAAACCGTAGCAGGTGGGCAGTCAGGGAAGAAGTATCTGCAGTATCATCATTCAGAAAAGCCAACAAGAAATAACCTGGTCCCGAATTTTGTTTTTCTGTTCTTTTTCCCCCTTCTCCTGAAATTTACTGCATTCTGTAATAGCAACATCTCTTCCAACAGCTGCATTGGAGGCAGGGAGAATTTGTGTTGCACACTTGCGTAGTGCGGTGGGTGACCCTTGGCTGGATGCTGGTTACCCATCAGAGCCTCTCTATCACTCCTGCTCCTCAAATGGACATGGGAGACAAAATATAATGGAAGGTTCGTGGGTAAAAATAAGAATGGAAAGAGATCATTCAGTAATTACTGCCACAGGCAAAACAATTTCATCGACTTGGGGAAATTAGTTTAATGTATTACCAGTCAAATCAGAGTAAGATAATGAGAAATAAAACCAAATCTTAAAAAACATCTTCCCCCCTGCCCCTCCCTTCCTCCTGAGCTTTACTCACAATTTTCTCTAACTCCTTTCCCCAAGTGGCACAGGGGGATGGGGAATGGGGGTTGTGGTCAGTTCATGTTTTCTCTGCCACTCCTTTCTTCTCAGGAGGAGGACTCCTCACACTCTTCCCCAGCTCCACCACTGGGTCCCTCCTGGAGGGAGGGCTCCAGTGCTCCATGAACTTCTCTAACATGAGTCCTTTCCATGGGCTACATTTCTTCACAAGCTGCTCTATTGTGGATTCTTCCCACAGGGTGTAGTCCTTCAGGAACAGACTGCTCCATTGTGGACCTCCATGGGCTGCAGGGGGACAGCCTGCCTCACCATGGCCTTCCCCACTGGCTGCACGGGAATCTCTGCTCTGGCACCTGGAGCACCTCCTCCCACTCCTTCTTCACTGACCTTGGTGTCTGTAAAGTTGTTTCTCTCACATTTTCTCACTCCTCTCTTCAGGTACAATTTTCTGTCGTACAGGTTTTTTTTCCCTTTCTTAACTATGTTATTACAGAGACACTACCACCGTCACTGACGGGCTTGACCTTGGCCAGCAGTAGGTCCATCTTGAAGACTCTATCGGACACAGAGGAAGCTTCTAGGAGCTTCTCACAGAAGCCACCCCTGTAGTCCCCCCACTACCTAAACCTTGCCACACAAACCCAATACATTCAGTAAAGGTGCCTTCTAAGAGCACAGGAACACTAAAATATTTGCTTTGCCTCGATTTTTCTCTACTTGTGTCACAGATCATCTGGTTTTGTGACATTTTAATGGTAGTTATATAAGATAAGGGCTTGACTTACATTCTAAAAGGAGCAAATAGAAAGAAGTAATTCCCAAATATTCCTTTATTTGAAAGACCTCTGCTTTAGGTAGAGCAGGTGATTCATTGGAAAGCTAACAGAACATGTGGAGAGAAGAACAAAGTACCTGCATATGCAACAGGTATAAAATATCACTCTAAAACCTAAGCTTTCTTCTACCCAATCTCCTATCTCTTTAGATTTGACTGCTGAACTGGCACAAAACAGGATCTATTTGACAAAGATCAGGTATTCGGTCATGAAAACTGACCGGAATGATTGTATGTGAAGAAAAATATAAATCGTCATTGGAGAAATGCCAGTGAAATGTTGCAATTGCTGATAATACTTCGTACATACCCAGACAAATATACATTATCCTAGAGCAGACAACCACCACTCTCACTTTTTGAACATCTAAACATCTGAAGTGGGAGCTTAAGGGTAGTCTGAAACCATGGTATACAATATGTATTATGAAATTCCCTCCTGTTATCTTCAACATGAAAAAAGCTAGAACTGAAAAGTTGTAGCACAGATAGAGTGGAATACAGACAGACTGGGCATTTACTGCATGACTGAAAACAGGTTCACTGCAGAAGAGAATTGGCTTCATCAGAGCTTGCAATGATCAAGTATAAATGGCTGGGACTAGCAAAGTGATGGAAAAAAGAACAGATTGGATCAACTACTCCCATGAGAAAGAACTTACTTCAAAATACCTCATTTGCCGGATGCACTCTGGTCTGGAAAGAAATCATTTAATCCACTCAGACCTAGGAGATCAGACCACCTCTCAGACAAGAGGTTGCTGAAAAGAATTTACCCATTGAGCTTAGGTCAATCATCTCAATAAAGAATCAAAGGCAGTCTAGAGCTGGTATTCAGCTACATGAGTTATTGTCAAAGATGTTTAGGGAGACACTTTGTTTATCCACTATATTTTGTTTTAATTTCACAAAGAGATCGGTCCAATTCAGAGAACTAGGAATGGGTCACCAGGTAACAGGTCAGTCCAGTTATTCTTTTATCTTTCTGCAGATTTTAGAATTTGCACTTTTCTTTTTTTTTTCAGAGCATGGCAGAGTTTGGTTCAAGCTAATCTCTAGGACATTCCTTTGCTCTTCTGTAGTCCTCCCTAACACTCAGAGGCTTTGTTTATTTATTTGCATTGATTTTTCTCTGTCCCTGGAAGCCAACAGCAGTTCCCAGATGAACAGCTGAGAAAAATGACTGCCCCTCAAAGTGCTGGGAGAAGGACTGGTTTGGTTTTTCTACATGATGAAACACAAAAAAGAAGAAAGGTTCAAAGTTTGCCTGTTAGCATAATGTTTTCTTGAGGAGCTTATGGCATTAAGGACGCACTCACTGAAACTGCATTTCAAATGCCCATTCACAACCTGCAGCAACTGTTAACATATTCTAAATCAATTCATAACATAAAGCTATAGCAAGCAAAAATGGCTTGAGTGAACTGAAAACATCTCAAAACAGCCTGCTCCTCCCTTCAGCCTAAAATAAACTTATCCCGTAGGACATTGGTAGATGGGAAAGGTGCTGCCAGATGACTTAAAAAAAAAAACAAACCAAACCAGTGCCTAGTGTTTTCTTGAATCTTTTGGTGCAGACCTTACATGACGTGAGATATACTTTATGTCTTCAAATTGGCAGTGCAAACTAAGTAATTAATCCTCCCAATGTGAGACAGGTCAGTAGTGCCACACTGAGATAGACAGGTTAACATTAAAACTCAGAACTACCTCAGTGCCTCAAATGGCATCTTGAGCCTTTCTGTCCATGTCTTAAAGGCTTCAAAATCAAATAGTCTCTCTTTGCATGTAATAAAATTATTTTATTTCATATTTTAAAAGCAGCTCTAAAAGTCTCTCAGTGGTCTTTGAAAGACAGAGAGGACTGCTCTCTTCTTTTTGTACATCCGTCCTGCTAATCACAGAATCAACTTGGTTGGAAGGGACCTTTTAAGATCATCTAGTCCAACCAATGAAAAAACCAACCAATCAACCAAACCAAACCAAACAAAAACCACACCCACACAAACCACACACCACACCCAAAACAACACCAATCCACTACTAATCCATTTTCCCAAGCACCATGTCAACTCATCTCTTGAATACTTCCAGGGATGGTGCCTCAACCACCTCCCTGGGCAGCCCATTCCAATGCCTGACAACTCTTTCAGTAAAGAAATAGTTCCTAATGTCTAACCTGAACCTCCCCTGGTGCAACTTGAAGCCATTATCCCTTGTCCTATCATCTGTGACCTGGGAGAAGAGACTGACCCCTGCCTCTCTACAGTGTACAGAGAGCAATGAGGTCTCCCCTCAGTCTCCTCTTCCCCAGACTGAACAACCCCAGCTCCCTCAGCCTCTCCTCATAAGGCTTGTGCTCCAGACCCCTCACCAGCTTTGGTG
>BJBW01013130.1:0-68380 GCA_004320125.1 Scolopax mira | reverse complement strand
TGACTGTTCCAACTACAAAGAAATGGCACAAAGTTTTCCTAATATTATTGCCTGAATACAAGATCAACTCTGAGAATCTTTTGAAATAAGAAATATACTTTCATAAGATCTCCTCATCAATGGAAAAAAAGTTCAGTCGCAAAAGCAAGGCTCACAGACACCACACGTGGTCTTTGAACTCCTGGATGCCAGTTATCACTGAATATTTTTTGCTCCCAGTCAGCACTGCAGCCTGCATCTGTGATGGCCACGGTTATTCTACTCAACGCCAGAGAGATGACCTGTTGCACAAA
Source organism: Scolopax mira (assembly GCA_004320125.1). NCBI lineage: Eukaryota > Metazoa > Chordata > Aves > Charadriiformes > Scolopacidae > Scolopax > Scolopax mira. The sequence continues at coordinate 68,087 of BJBW01013130.1, read as the reverse complement.
TTTGGTTATTTAACTGCGAAATATGAAATCACTGAAAATTTATTTCTGTTTCACAGCAGAAACCATAAAATTACCTAGTATCTGCTACCTAACAAGTGCTTTTTGGCTTTGGGTTTGTTTTTTTTTTACTATCTTTTAGTACAAGTACACAAGTACAGAACATGTTGTATTTCATTTACATGGAAAACAGTTATGACATTTGAAGTTAGGACAGTCTTTTTGTGTACCACTTACAGACAGTAATGGTTTTTTTTCTAGATTTAAAATTAACCTAAACTGTAATTCTTACAATAATTAATATTCCAGGGTAAAAATCCTATATTTGTAAGGTAAATGGAAAATTTGCTCAGAAGTCTAATCCCTCCTCTTACAGAAGTGCTTCAAAACTAGTAATGAACAAACATCTCATTGCTAAGACAGAGCACACACCATACCAAAACTAGAGAGACAATAAAACTGTTGAATAAGGTATCAGCAACCACACATACGGCAGCTCATCTACTACTGATCATTCATACTACTGGTGTTAGAACATAATCAAGAAGGATGCACTATAGATTGTTCAGGGTTTTTTCCGAACAAAGCTCAGTGACTCACTCAGAATAGGCTTTCATTCCTGGTGTATCCCATCCCCTCCGTTCCCTGCGCTGCCCTATTAGAGTTCCCATCATAAGTAAACGATGAGGGCAAAAGCTGATTTGCAATATGTATATCCTACACCTTGACACAGCATGATTCACGCGACACTTCTGCTAACATACTCCTTTTGATTTTTCTATACAAGGTTTAAGAGACTTAAGAACAAAATTCTGCTTTTCACACCGAAATGAAATAACTGTAACAACAAGGATGAAAGTTAAGAGAAATATTAAGCTTAAAGTGGGAACAAGGTGAGAACTCGGGCGCATGGTGGATTCAGTTTTCTGAGAGGTAATTATATGATTGTTTCTACCTACCCTGAAAGAAGTAGACCTTTAAAATGAAGTACAAAGACAAAATCAATAAACAGAAATAGAGTTTCTTGTGTTACTCACCTTCTCAATGACCAGGTCAATCATGTTGATGTTTGAATTGTAGAGTATCTTCCCATGCAATAAAGGTTTCAGGAAAGTCCATAACAAAGCCCCATTAGAAGACTGCAAAATCTCCTGATAAAGCTTCAAGCAAAATGGAGCTGCAAAAACAAAGACAGACTCACATTTAAGACAGACAACACAGGTATTATTATTTTTATTTAAGAAAAGCTTGAGTCTTAGGATTTGTCTCAGCACCATGCCAAATACCATCCAACTACCACTAAGCAATCATTATGGGTCCCTAAATAAAAATTGTTTAGCCCCAGTCTACGATAGCGTTGAGGATGAAGAACTCTAGACAACAGACAAAAAAAAAAAAAAAATTAGAATCCAAAGGGCTTCTCACATTTGTGAAAAGCAGCCTGTGAACCCCTTCTATCCTAAAAATTATATTAGTTCATTTTAGAGTGGAAGGACACATGCAAAAACCTCTGTCTACAAAACGAAAACTCAGGGAAGAGTCCCCTTAAAAAAAAAAGACTGACTCCACACCCTCAATTGTTCCATAGCTTTCTTTTCCTAAGAAAGAAGTAGGAATACACAAATTCCTTCACAAATACAGACTTTTTTATTTGTATAATTTCACAAGAAACTACCAGAAATCCCCCCCCCAAAAAAAAAAAAAAAACAATTAGCATGACTGTTAATTTCTTGAGTTGGAAAAGTTAATCAATTGTCTATTCCTTAACCCAAAACTGTGTTCTTACATCAGATAGGACTATTAATGCCTCTAATAATTAGGGTGTATGTCCTTCAGAACTGGTGTCCAAGAAATAGCTTCCAAGATGTCCCATTGCACTTGCACTCAAGCAAAGACAATGAGTTTGTTTTGAGAAACATTTAGATTTTTATGCCCAGCCCATGTGTTTGGGGCTTTTTTTATTATTTATTATGAGCGGATTTAGAAATATCTCATTTCCAGTGTGAGAAAATATTAAATAACGTCATTGATTTCTCAAGGAAGACAAGTTATTGTACATAATGGAAAACTAGACCAAAAACATTTAAAATCCTGCCAAAAGTTAAAGAAACAAATTTCAGAAATATACCATTAGGAAAATGTTTACTTTCTTAAAGTCATTACCATTATCATTACCAAACACAATCATTGCTAAAAGAAAGCAAAGAATTAAGAGGCTCCAAACCGGCCAGTCAGTAACAGCAGTATGCTACAGACACAGAAGACTTGCTAATCTCAGTTTGCTCTGATTTTAAGAAAGTCATTGTCACGTTCCCGATACCCAAAATACATACAAGTTAATCACTGTAAACAAATACAAATCAAGTTTCTGTGGTGTCATAGAAACTTTTTAATTTTCATTTTCCATTGCCTCTTTTACCAATTTGTAAAATATGGGAATCAGTTTTGCTTCACTGAGAGGAATGCTGGAACTAACTGGATGTTTTAAAGATATTTTCAAGGTCCTAAAGTAAAGGGTTTTATGATACTCCAGCGTTGTGACAATATGTAAAACAAACCATTAAGAAACAGATAGTGCTTCTAGCCTAACATCTTTGAAAGGGACTAAGTCCCAAAAAAATCTCTCTCATTAGCCATCCTGCTAACTCCATTCTCTAAATGGGAAAAAAAAAAAAGCAGAGCTGCCTGCTTATCGCTACCCTACAAACAAGTGATGAAGGCTACAGCAGAGCTCTGGGTCCCTCCCCAAGGGTCCCAGACAAGACAGAGTCAGTTTCTGGCTGCACAAACTGATAGATGATAGAGCCATGATTCGCAGTCTCAGATCCTTCCTGAGTGACACTCTATCACTGTATTTTTCTCTTGCACAGGCCACTGAAGCACTAGCAAGATTATTAAACAGGGTAAGCTGAGTGTATGTTGAAGAAAGGGAACAAAGCTGAAATTATATAGCAGCGAAGAGATTTTCTGGGCATAAATAAATTGAAAAATAAAATAGGAATATCAACTATTACAGTCAACTAAGATGTCAGCTGGTACATAAACATTTCCATTCAAGAGTGAAAAAAGTCTCTAAATTCTGAATGCATACATGCAACTTGTGATTGATAGTTTTTCTTACTTGAGTCTTCAGGAATGCCATATTTTGCCATATTGTCTTCCAAGAGTCCTATGATTCTGGGCATGTCAATGAACAGGTTTACATTGCTGAAAAATGAAGGTTCTTCTTTACAAACTGCCTTGATTATAGAATCCAGGGATCCAACAGCTGAAGTTCTGAACTGCCCACCTTGCAAGAACTAGAACAAACAAAAAGGAATACAGATGAATCAAAGTTACTTTTAGTAGCTTCAGGGAGCAGCCCTGGTATTCTCTCAATATTCGTATCCAAGGAGTTTGACAAAATTAAGCTGATGAATCTGCCTACAAAAATGAGGGCCTGCTATGCTCTTTTTTGTTCTCCTGATAACCTTTATCATGGGAGTTTAAAAAAAAAAAAATTAATGCTGTTTTAATTGCCGGGATACTCAATATAAACCAGAAAACAGTAGTATAGCGTACTACATTAATTTTTGGAAAAAAAAAAACAACTATGTATTGGTTAGGCAGAAAAGGAATGAAAATATCAAGACAACTGGACTAGGGATTCCTTGATGAAAATTTCAATTTTCACAAAGTCTACTCTTCTGATAGATTACTCCTGTAGCACAAAGACAGCAGAAAAAAACCAAAACCATTTGCAGTGACAACAGTTATTAAGTAGGAAAAAATACATTCAGGTGCACATGCCCTAAAAGCCTATTTTTCAAGTACATCTTTTAACTTGTTAGACATGATTCTAGTTTTTGCACATATTGGGTCATACTAGCATTTATTATTGCCATTGCTCATGACTGGCATACATCTAATGAGTAGAGCAATCTGACTGCTTTTATGGCTTAAGCGCCATCATTCACCACATTAAAAAAAAAAAAAAAAAAAGAGAAAGAAAAAACCCAATGCAACCAGCCTCCTTTGTGCAGCTTCATTTTTCAAAAAATGAGCTCGATTGTAACTGGTATCTCATAGAAGGCTGTACAGGAACACAGTTCTAAGAGAGGATACAACTGCAAGGCAACGTGCTGCTGGGGTATAACTGAAGGATGCAATGGCTCACCTGATGCAGATGCTTGTCAAGAAAATTGTAACTAGACTATCAGATATCATTCAAAGACTGCACAACTGGCAAATAGATAAAAGATTGTGACATGTCAAGCAAATAGATTTGACACCAAAATAAATTAGCATTTTATCACTGGAATGATATCTTTTAAACAGAAGAGTCAGTTTTCAAAGTAGCACAACACTTTACATAAAGAATAATTCACAAACAGTTTAGAGATTGTGCTGTTAGAAACGGTTTATCCTTATCAATGCATTTACTGAAGTGCCAGGTGCTTCTTTAGTAATCCTGGAGGAATATTAGAAGTGTTATTTAAAACTCAGTGTTGGCTGCTCCCAAAATCGGACTTTTTGCATACAGTTCCAGCATAGACCGTCACAAATAAATAATATCCATATTTCATATAATCATCATCTACAGCTCTTGAATGAATCTGTTGGCATGGACTTTAGTGGAAGAATAAACTTTATTTATGCACAAAGCTGAATAAAAGTGGTTTTGAATCCTTATTAGTGACTATTTGCACTAGAAGGATAAATGAGGCTTATTTCAGTCAAAGAGCACAAACTTGCTAATTAATTCTGGTTCCAATCAAAATAACTTGAAATTCAAATAATGAATATTTATGTGGTAAGCTGCCACCAACAGACTGAATCTACTTACTGTCTTTCAACCAAATATCCACTGACTCAATAAGATATGTTTTCTAAAAATTGGCTTTGATAAAGTGGGACAACTATATAGAATGGATGTTCACAAAAGGTTATCTTTGATCCTGTTGTTCTAATTTAAAGTAAATGAAGTCGGTCTGTAATCAAGGCTGATGAATCCAAACAAATAGCCTCCGAGAAAAAAAATAATCCGTCAAGCCAGTCGCTCCAAAAAGTCATGGAAGAGAAAGGCTGGTAGCGAAGATTAAAAAGCTATCTGGAACTTAATTCTTAAATGAGGGCACAAGGGCTTCTGACCCAATTAGACAGCTGTATGCTTAAATAAAAACCAAATATAATGAATAAAACCAAATTAACGTGGAGTAGAGAAATCAGCTATTCAACAAAAGTAACCTTAAAGTCAAGTCAAGTTATGGCTTGCACATAAAACTAAAATAAATTCAAAACCAAATAAATTAAAAAAGACTATGAACTTTAGATGGCAATATTTGAACAAAAAGTATAAAACTCATCTGTACTCAAGAATGAGTGACATAATGCTACAGGAAATAATGGATAATCATGATAGGGCAAGATATAAAATAACTTTTGAAGTGGAGAGCAGTTAAAGACAAAAAAGTATGCAAGGAGCAGAATCCAATGCATTATCAAATTATCATTCCAAATCAATACAGTATACTTATGTGGGAAGGCAAGTACTTTTTCCCAAAAATAAACATATGCTATCTCTAAACTAGTTGAACCTTAACAGTCAATTAATGTTCTTGTCCTAGAAAATATTAATCAGCATTAATCCAACAACTATGCAGTGGGTAAAAAAAATGTTAAGCAGATACTGCAGGAACTCTCTTAAAAAGAAACAAAACACTGGATCGCAGAGAAGTTACTAATGTTATTCCTATGAAACTGATCTTAGATCCACTGTGATAAGCTTTTTAGCCCTAAAAGAAGGAAATTACTGAAATTTGCCTATAATATCAGAAGGCATTGCAGGAAACAAGAATATCAGAATATGATAAGATTAGAAACCAAGTACCTAATTTGGTATTTGGTCATACTTCAAGGAGGAACTCTCAAAAGCATGGGAGAAGGTCATCCCCAGGTCCCATAAAATTATCAGACAGGGAAGAAGACCCGTCTGGCTAAATAGAGGGCTTTGGCTGGACCTCAGGGAGAAAAGGAAACTCTACAAACTCTGGAAAAAGGGGTTGGTTACTCAGAAGCAATATCAAGGTGAAGATATGTAGGGAAAAAATTAGAAGGGCAAAAGCCCAAGCAGAACTTAAGTTGGCTATCATGGTTAAAGATAACAGGAAGAGTTTTTTTCAGTATATCAATAAAAAAAGCCAGGCTAAGGAAAATGTAGGCCCACTGATGAATGAGGTGGGTGCCTTGGTGGTGGAAGATACAGAGAAGGCAGAGCTGCTGAACGCCTTCTTTGCTTTGGTCTTCACTGCCAAAGCTGTCCCTCATGAATCCCAGACCCTGGAGACAAGGGAGAGGGTCTGGAGAGAGGAAGAGTTTCCCTCTGGTGGGGCAGGATTGGGTTAGAGACCACTTGGCCAAACTAGATGTCCTTAAGTCTATGGACCCTGATGGGATGTACCCACAAGTGCTGAGAGAACTGGCAGATATTATCACTAAGACACTCTCCATCATTTATGAGAGGTCTTGGAGAACAGGAGAAGTGCCTGAGGACTGGAGGAAGGCAAATATCACACCAGTCCACAAAAAGGGCAAGAAGAAGGACCCGGGGAACTACAGACCAATTAGTCTCACCTCTGTCCCTGGGAAAATAATGGAGAGACTCGTTCTGGATGTCATCTCCAAACACATTGAAGATAAAGAATTTATTAGAAGTGGTGGCAAGAGCCTTTTCAGCAATGATAGTTTTAATGGAGAACTTGCTCAAGTTAGGGGAGAGATTAGAGAATGAGGCCACCTTTCACAACTGACAGCATTCAGTATCTCAGCAAGTCCCCTGCAGTTTACCTGTTCATGAGTGATAAACATACTGAAAATTAGCTATGGAAATATAAGCAAATAATTTCAAACAGCAAACAAACAATCAAAAATCATAATCAAAATCAGCAATGTTTTCCTCAGGAAGTTTCCATTCACTCAGTGTTGTTAGTAGAATATGGCTCTGTCTCCCAGTTACTACTGGCTGGCAGATACTGAATTTTTACATCTTTTATTACACAATATGTAGCACACCAGTTCAACTCCACGTTTTGTCTTTCAGACAAAAGTCCGCATGCATAATTGACAGTTTCTTTATTACCTCTTTCATTATAGAGGTAATTAAATCTACATTTTTAAAAATCAACTTCAAAATAACTTTTTCAGTTAGAAGTTAATGAAGGACAATCTATCTTACTCTATGCTAAAGGTCCACATACTTTTACTTTAAAAATCTTTACATACTTTATTTGGTAATCTTCCTAGTCTCTGAACTACTTTGCAATTTGTTATCATGAAAATAAAAATTCAGACTCTTTTGGAAAGAAAATATTTAAGGAGGAAAATGTATAACCAATATCCACACTTTAGTAGCACACTTAGTCAGTAGCACAAGTTTGGCCACTACAGAAACACAGAAAATAAAATAAAGGTATTAATAGAAAGTAGGAAAAAAAATGCAGTTAAACCTGAAAAGGAAAAGGATACTTAAAAATAAACAACTTTTACTAGTCTACAAAGTGAGAAAAAGGTACAAGACAGAAGAGCCTTTCAAAACATCTAACATCCAATTTATTATCAAGAGAAATAGGCACTAATATTTTTTAATCATTCATAAATTATTAGGTGACAAAAACAAAGAGTAATTTTTCAAGAAAAATTTAATTAACAAAACCTAAGGAAATAAAGATTGTGTCAGAAAAAGTTACCAGAAAAGGTAAGATGTAAAAAGGAAACAAAATTCCAAGGTTAAATCTATGCTATATTACAGAATAATACGGGCTGTCATGGAGCAAAGATTAAAACCGTGACCAGATGTCCCTCTGCTGTTCTTTTTGTTCCTTAGCAAATTTTTTTTTTAACAGAACCCTTTCAGAGTTTCTTCTATCAAATAAACAACTTTGGGACTTCACTCCAAAAAGAATACTTCCTTTGTTCAAAGGAGACAAAACAGAATTAGTTTAAGGAAAGCAGAAAAGCTGTAAGCATTTGGTGAAAGTCACCTTTCATTGTGGCAGCCCTAAGAGAGGCTCAAAACTAAAACTTATATGCACAAAGCATCATTTTACAAAGTGCCTGTCACACAGATTAGATACTGAGAAAGATTCATATCACCAGGAAAAACAGTATTTAAGGCAGTGCTTACTCTGTACTGTAGTCATAAACCAGTTTGCATTCTTTACTACTGAGGGATCTTTTAGAGATTTGCAATTTTTGAACTGGATTCAGTCCTAAACTTTCCACAGAGAATAACAAATCCAGAAGGTAATGAATGCCATAGGGGTAAGCGGTTGTGCTTATGGAATTAGACATGGAATTAGAGACAGAAATCTTTTTTCTGATTAATATCAGAGCCAGCAAACACAGTGCTATCTGTGTAGATGTGCAAACAACAACTGCCCTTAAAGACAGAGTCAAAAGAAATATCCTCACTCACACTTCATGCCGCTTTTTTTTAAAATGTAAAGCAGAAGTATCACACAAAAGCTTTTAACAGGTACAAACAGAAACACGGGCATGATACGGGCATGATGCACGTGGTACCCTGAAGTCTTATCTTAAAGAAAGCAAAGTTATTTCTTACAAAAAGAGTAATAGTCTGATCATCCAGAAAAAAAATAAAAAAAGAAAAACATCACTAGAAGAAAAGGGATGGCTATCTACAAATCACAGCTAATACATGCTATTATTAATCAGTAGCCTAATCCCATATTAATTTAGGCTATGATCTCGTAAGTTATCAAAGAAAGAGATGACAGAAACAAAGCAATAACATATTCAAAATTGCCAGAGTGCTTGAAAAAGATCAAATTAATCTTCCTTGGGTCTATAGACTCTCTTCTAAGTTCCCAACTTTCTAGGACACAATTTCTATTAGTACACATCCCTAAAAGACACCTCATGATGGGAATTAAATTTGCATATTAAAATCATACACATACCTGCCCCAACGCAGAGATATCAAGCACACCAATATCTTGAATTCCTTGGAGGAACACTGGAAGGTTTTCCATGACATGTTGAGCTTTATCAAGAAGAGAGCTGATACTAGAAACCACATCCAGTAGCATGTTTAGTACATTGCCTATCTCAGATGGTATCTTAACCTTGGAAAAGAAGGAAATATCACAACAATAAATGCTAATTAAAAAAAAAAAAATTAACCTTTCAATGAAACACCCAAAATTATTAGCTTTTTCTAAAACTGCTTACACAATGTTCTGCAAATCATGTTTAACAAAACTACTTTTAGTATAACTCCCCAGTTACCCTCAAACTCAGCTAAAGAAAAGGTCTAAAGTAATATTAGAACTGGCCTATGACAGATCAGGAATTAAAATCCAGATAACATCTTCCAAGATGAAGAGAGCTCTCCTACCCAAGATGCTAATGTGATCTACAACACCCTGTCCCCCTCAGAAATCAGTGTAAATGAGAGCTTTTCTTTCAACAGGTTAAAGATGTTCAATGCAACAGTTCAATATTTTAAAATTAATTAATAACTTAAATTAAATCTAGCAACCACTGTAATTGCTTTAGGAATCATATTAGACAACAAACTTTCCTGTCACACTGTTCCTTCTTTTTCATTTTTCATATGAACTGCCTTTTACCTAAAATAATTACCTAAAATATTTTCACCTAAAATATTTTCATTCCCTACTTGACTCAAGTTCAACTGTCCATTTGTTATTTCCACCATGTAAGTTTTGGCATTATGAATTTTCTCTGTTTGCTTTGCTTTTATAGGTTATTTAGATGACACAGTAATACAAACTGATTCATTGTTACCTGCATATGCATGAAAATAAAACAATATAATCTCATTAGATACTGTCAGCTGTTTCCTCTGATTATCTTTATTTTACTTCCTACTCTAATAATGTCTGTGCTTAATTTTCTTCTCATCCTTCACCTGTTTTTACACATTAAAAAAAAAATTTAAAAAATCCTATTCAGTTAAAAAATTAGCAAAAATTCCATTGTAATTTAGGATGTGCTGGCAATGGTTTTTATTATTTGCTAGGAATCCATTATGCTTCAGTATTATTCAATAGAAAAGTCCATCAGAATATGTACTGCGGGGTTTTCCTGGGATTTTTCTTCCCACTAGGCTGACAAATAATTCAGAAATTGGAAATCTTTGACTTGGGTCATATAAAATATAGGAGATTTGCCCTGTAAGAGAGACTCATCCTGAGAGCTGGAAAAGCTCATTCCCGAAGGAGCCACATGAATTACCAACATGATTTATACAACAAATTAAGTGTATTCCAGAGTCCTATGAATTTCTCCTATAAAATATTCTGTAACTCTTGTAATGTGATCTCCTAGGAATGTTTTGGTTCCAATGACAGATCAGTCTTCCACGCTTAGAAATTCAGAAGTGACTAATTGAATGAACTACAAACTCTGCTAAAGTTTAATAAAATTATGTCTCTGACCTCCTATATTTTCTCTAAAACTTTTATAATTAAGTCCTCAACAATGATTTTCCTCAGGATGCAAGAAATGGAATACACTAACATCTACCCACACCATTCTTCAACTTTTTGTGGAGCTAAATGAAGACCAAAAAATTGCATATGTCCAGGGTTTGATTCCACAGAGAACGAACATAACAGACATTATTAATTTATTTCTTCTTTATTTATTTTATTCTTCAAAAGAAAACATAGGAACTGAATGCTCTTTTTCCCATCTTACCTTGTAAAAGATATGACGTAAGTTCAAATTCTGTATAATCATTACAGACATGGTATACAAGTCCAGTGCTGGTAAGGAACATAATTCTTCCACTACCAGGGAAGTTTTACTGTTTTCAGGTAGCTTTAGCAGCAGGCTAAGTAGTTCTTCATCACATTTTCCAGTTAAAGCTACCAGAAAGGCACTGTAAAAAATCTAACATAATGTACGCGTATTAGAAATTTTTCTCCCTGAAATGCATCACCTTCTTTTATAGTCAATAAGGTGAAAATTTGTGTCACAGTAACGAGACAATTTGCAGTCATCAACAGACCTGAAATAATGAACTCTATATCAGATTGAAAAGTTCTTACTTTATATTCGATATACATGTAAAGAGATGAAGTGTATTTCTTATAAGGATTTACTTTCATTTGTGAACAAGTCAGTCAATCGGTCCATGGGCAATCATACAATAAGCAGGCATATTTACAATGCTGAACATACCCATTCTAGCAGATATAACCCTTTGTTGAAGAAACACTTAAGTTTCAAAATCTAGATGTATGAATCACTAAAATTAAACAATACAGCCCTTCCTTTTCTTCAGAGAACACATAAATTTAACCCTTAGGAATGCTTCCTTTGAAGTGTTATTATTTAATAGTGGATGAAGGGACAAGTGTCTAAGCAAACCTCAGGCAAAACTGTCATAAATACTCCTTGGATAATGATGGTTTGTTTCTTCCTACAAAAATGTCATATCAAAAGACAAATGTTTGCAACCCATATATCTCAGGAGTTCTCAGCTACCCTTTTTCCTCAAGTGCCTGAAAGAAAACAAATAACAGCAGGTCCAGAAAAATTATAAGTTTGAAACCTGTAGGAGCCAAAGTACAGTCCTGTGAGCTCCATTGTATGCCTTAGGACAGAACCTGCCTACACTGCCTCCACTCAATGCATCTGGAGCTAGTAATAGTACTCAGTAAGGGACAGGGTCCCCAAGAAAATAAAATTCAGAGCCAAAGCTGGTCAAGATATGCAATTTAAATCATTTAAATTTTCATTTCCAATTTATTAATTTCACTTCTAAATTTTTATTCTGGAGTAGAATTTTGCCTTTGTGATTGCAAAGGATTTCCTATATATTTCAATTTTCCCTTTTTTCTGCATGTACAAAGAACAGAATATGAATATAAGTATAATTCTACTAGCAGCTGATAATGACACTGATTTAGACAATATCCAAAAAGGATACTGATTTGGACAATTTCTTTTGGAGGGAATTTGGCTCTTTGATGCAATTTGTAATTTATTTCCTCATGTTCCATATGAATATCACCATTTTGGTCCATTTTTTAACCCATTTGGCATCTTATCTAGTAATTACATCCCTCTGAACTTTCCTTGCAGCTTTATAAGTATCAAGGCTACTCCAAACTCCTACTCCACAATTATCTTTAGAGTTATCAGACAGTGGGTATATATATCATAAACATAAAAGATGTTACTAAATTATAGCTTAAAAAAGTACTTGTGCATCTCGCATAATTGGTAAGAGACATACACTTTAACGCTGCAGTTGTAGTGGGGGAGGATTTAAGCACTTAAGCAAACAAAATATTCTGTATAGGTATGCAAATGTGAGATGTGGACATATATCTAAACTCTACAAAGGATTTTTTGCAAAATATAAGGCTAGAAAATTCAATCAATTAGCATTATTATTCCAAAAGAACTGAATTGCTTCCAGATTACCATTTATTGGTATCAAAATAAAAAGCTAACAGTGAAGGCATTCACACGGCCAAAGAAACAGAAGAAAAAAATCACCTATAAGTAGTTACGATAGTCTGAACTGCCCTTTTAATAGCCATACTTTTGAAAACATTGCAGCTCTTTCTGCAAGTGGAGCATCAGTGACACCCAGTGGCTGCTTGACCTGATTAGTTTGTACCAAATGTACCTCCAATTCTTTTCAGTCCCTACAAACACTGACAGGAAAGATTAGGTGCCATTTTTCATTACTTCTACTAATCTCTGGAAACAGCAGCAATGACAACACACAGTCCTTCACTCAGCAAACTTATATGATATACCCTTTAGAGAATATACTCAAGAGAAAATAGCTAAATAAAATGGAAGTAAGGAAAGATAGTAGTAAGATAATTTAAGAACAGTGAGGAGCACACAAAGGAATGAAAATAATATAAAAATCAGACAACTCTATACTGCAAGGATTAAAGGTGGGAAGATACAAAATTATTTCTTCAGGAATTCACAGATTTTCTATAGTACCAAGACAGCAAAGTTTTAAATTCTCTGTCAGTTCAAGGGGCTAAAATACTGCTGAGAGTAATGAAACAGTGCCATTTAGACCAGAAGTCTGTGCTGCTATGAATTGATCTGTTAATGCTTCACATTATTATTTCAAAGACCTAAATCTCAGTAAATATTCCACATAGAAGTTACAAGGGAATATAAGATTCCGCATGAGGTGGTTTGTTTTGTTTCACACAAATAGCACAGCACACGATAGCCTGGCACATCAGGCTATCGATTGACCCATTAATTTAACACCTCTTTTTGATCTTTTACCTTTGAATGAGGGATGCTGGCTTCCAAGATGGTTCTGATAGTTTCTTCAGAAATATTGACCGAAGTACCAATGTCCAGCCTCAGCTGAGTAAGATTCTGCACACACTCTTTGACTTTCATACCTAGAAGAGAAGAAAAATAGTGCCAACAGTACCAGTCTGCTTAATTAAATTCCCCACAGGCTGTATCCTTTTCATTAGATTTATTCTGAGGGGTAAAGGATACAAAAACTTCATATCATGTAATTCACTTCAAATGTAAAGGTCACTCTCCTGCCAGACTGAAGGGCTTGTGCATCTGTTTCCCTTATCCTATAAGAACACAGGTTACCCCACATCACTGTGTTATGAGAACATCAGAAATTCATGAAACAGACGTTAGTCCTTTAAGATTTTCTTTTTCTAGTAACTTAAATTCCCTCTTTTTTTCTAATGAATCTCTGCATTTTATTGGACAGGCTCCAACAGGGTAAGTTATGCTGTCCTGTCCAACTCAAGCGCCTGTTCGTGCACATATGTATAATGGAAATATATTGCATTAAGTCAGTAGTGCCCATAAGCAGTATCCCTTTAAAGTTTGAAAATTTTGTCCTACAAAATAGTGCAGCAATGACTTGTACAAAAGTGAAGAAAACTGGAACCCACCATTCAAAAGATTCAAAGTGCTGAGAAAAGCTGTTGCTGGATTTTCTGACAACTGAAGCTCCAAATTGTCAGCCACCCTGAAATGATAGCCTTAGTTTCACAAGTTATCAGAACTAAGTCATTGACATTACTATGTAAAAAGAGTAACTTGAATAGTGAAACAGCCACTAAACGAGGTAAAAAGGTCACATTATGCTCTATGTGCACACACTCTGCATGCAGTAAGCTGCTCTACAGACCTTCTCATGTCTTATTTATGTGGTGCGGGGATCATCATATTTCACATCTAAATGAAATTGCAAATGTAGAGATCTTCCCATGATGGCTAAGTGCTCGAGCAAATTAGCTTATGGAGAAGCACAGGTCTAGCAACGTCTCACTTCCATGTTTTGTACTGAACACACATTTTTAAAACTGAGATACAAAGCACTGCAGTTCAATTTACTAATTATAATTTAAGTGATAAAGAATATACATACATTAGGTATTATTTACCATTAAAAAACTAGGCATGAGTCTGTGATCCATAAGAACAGCATCTAAGCTCAAGTTGTTCTGTATGATTACAATAATTCACATGGACCATTCAAGCCCACTACGAAAACAATGCACTAGTCAAACCAGCATAGCAACAATTAGAACAAGGACCGCTTCAAACTGACAGCAAGTTTGAAATGCTCTGTAGTAGCAGTTTTATTCATTTACTCACAATCTGTTATTTTTCCTCAAGGGAACAACAAATATGTGAAATTATTTGGAGTTCAAGCCTGTCAGTTTACAAACACCATCCTATGTTTGACTCTTTGAAGACTGCTGAACTGATCTGAATGTTCAATGTTTTGCTGAAGATATCCAGCTGCTGAGAGGACAAGGCCATGGCAAAACAGCTTTAAACAAAAAATTAAGATATCAAAATTTTTACGTAAGTGAGATCATGGAAAATTGAAAATTTTCCTAGTTTTGATTCAAAGCATTCTCTTTGTGAAGTAGCAAGATCTGCTGCAAGTGCTCAGCAAAAGCGTAAGGGCTTTTAGAAATATCCAAAATTTTGCTTAAATAATTTGTACATTATGTGCACTCAATTTTCAGTTTAGTGAACAAAGTTTAAAGATATTTTGATAAAGAGTATTCCTCCTGTAATTACATAATTTCAAACACAGACATATGCAGAAAATAATAGCTCTAACAGGAACCGTTTGGGCTTTACATTTGCAGTCGTCTCTGTGTGTTTTCCAGCATTAGTTGACATTCACAGCTGCCACTGGAGTTCTGTAAGGCAATCAGAAAGCTCTCCAAAGTACTGGAAAGTTTTTGGTTTACATTTGCCATACTCTCACAATCCCTCTTGTTGAAAGAAGGCCACATTCTTTCAATATCCTGCAAAACACAGTGATCATATGGTTAGCAAATTCATGAGATTATGTTACTGGCTGCAGCAGGTCTTGGCAACTAGATAACACGTTTTTAAATGAGAATATGGGTGAGGTAATACACTTTTACTCATTTTATTTGTAATTGCTGGGTGAGAGATTCTCAAAGACTTGAGTTTTGGAAACATTCAAAAATATGGCGGATTTGACCTGGCTTATCAAGGATATTTATCCACTAAAAGAAATGCCAACATTTTGATTTGAAATTTAATTTCAAAATGAAACAGGCTTTTAATTTTTTATATTAGGCCGACCATTTCTATCTTTTTCCCAAAAAAATGTTCTAAACATCAGTTTCCATTCAGCAAACCAAAAAATCTTGTTATCAATATTCAAATTTTTTTCTTCAGTTCTATTTTATCTTTTCTCCAGAATATTCACATTTCTGATTTTGCGAGGTTTTTTTTAATATTTGCAGAAGTAGCTCATTGAATGGCAGTGGCTAGAGAGACATTTGCTCTACAAAAGTCTGCTTTGAAAATACGAGTATCACCTCTGACATCTGTTTATCTCAAAGCATTGCTGTTCATACAGAGAAACTAGCCGAGTTATTTAATAAAGAGGTGGCAAATTCTATACTAAAAGCATGACTTCAGTATTTTTATTGTGTGTGCACACATGTGCATTCTACCCAAAGGCCTGCTTCCAACTCTGGATGAGTGTCTAATTGCCAAATATTATTCTCTCCTGCTGGTAGCTTCATGCACTGTTAAAGAAAAACAGACTGACCCCAACTGGTAACCACAGTTGCTATTTTAGCCTGAATGACTCTGTCCAAGAAGTTTATTTGCATCTAGCTTGATTTCACAGCTGTTCCTGTTCAAAAGTATGAATCTACTCTGACTTACGAAATCAGCAGTATCACAAAATTTAAAGGAATGGACTGCTGTTTGGTATTGAATGGCAATCTAGTTATTCTACTCATAGGAATTCTAATAATTCTAGTTATATTTACAGCTTTCAAAGCTCACCAATGTTTGCTTAAGGAATTCCTTCTGGGTATCACTATCAAAAACATCAGAGCTATATCCATACAAATTTTAGCTTTGTATAGACTCTGTGGGGAGTCATCATTCAGATAGTAGGAAAAAAAGAAGACATTTCTATTAGTTTCAAAAGTTTAATGCATGCTGTAAAGAAGACTTGTACATGTGGAAACCACCCAAACCTGATAATGATCTTGAACCAGACTGATTCCTTCAATGACCAAGAGGACTACATGACTCATTAATCCATCTTTACACTTTGTAGCACAGAAAAGGTTGCCAATAACAACTGGTTCTTCTGTAAGAGAAAGTGTCCAAGCTTAATTAGTTAAAAAAAAAAAAAAAGTTACTGTAATCAGATGAAAAGTTGACAAAATAATAAAAGGACAGATAAATTTTTAAAAGCAAATAAAGTCTGATGTATTAAGGCACTGGGAAATATTTCTGGCTAAATTTATTTATCATTGCAGAGGGCAGGAAAGGCTAGTTTGATTTGATTTCCATTACTTTTCTGCATTATACTTTCCTGATCAATAACAAGAACAGTAACACCTGCTACAGAACCAGAGAAGAAAACTTCATGTTTGCTCTTTGTGAGTAAGAAGAATAACCCTGAGAAGGCACGTATATTAACCACATCTACCTCCTCCTCGGGAAGGCTTCTCTGATCCTATATCCCTGTGGAGACATTAGGATGTTACTAACTCTCTAGTGAGTAGTAAGTTTCAAACCCTACTTGCAAGTGGAGGGAAACAGCATTAC
Source organism: Scolopax mira (assembly GCA_004320125.1). Lineage (NCBI taxonomy): Eukaryota > Metazoa > Chordata > Aves > Charadriiformes > Scolopacidae > Scolopax > Scolopax mira. The sequence goes on along the minus strand of BJBW01013130.1, from coordinate 50,969 downwards.
ATAGACATCTTATATATCTAGGGATAAAGAATCCATATAGAGGATATTTATCACCTGATCATTGATGGCAAAAGTTTCTACTCAAGATTGTGGCTCCCATGCCCCTGGAAAAAAGCTCCATTCCCCTGCCTGTAATGGGTTTTTACACTGGATGGAAGGGATGGAGTTTGGGTTGACAACTGAGTTCTGGTTTATGGAAGGCTCAAGTTTGGTTTTCCCCCCATGTTCCTTTCCTTATATTTGGTTCGTAAGTCAAAAAGGAAGAATACCAAACAGTCATCACTTCTTTTAAAACAAGGAAATCTTGATCTTGCTCATAGAAGTAATACAATGCAACTCAGAAATGCAAATCAAGTGAAGCAGTTTTCATTTTTTGTCATTAGGTTTCATAATATTTTCTGTATTGAATGAAACATCCCTATGACCAATGTATTGAAATAAGAATGAAAAAAATTATTTCCTTAATCTCAGTTCTCTCAATAAATAGACTGTTCTTTAGAGGTCAAAGACAGATCCCAGGTATCTGGCACAGATTTTCAGTATTACTGTTTTACTCTTTGGGAACTACGTCAGTCACAGGAGAGTGAAGATAGTCAGGATTGAGTTGTAAACACATTTTACATTTTGTTTAGAAATGAAGTTGGCATAAGATATTACCAATCTCATCCCTTGTGCTAGAACAACATGTTAATACCTCCTAACTGCTCTTCACAAACAATTCTGGGCATAGTTAGGTTAAAATATGGAGTTTGAAAAGCAAAGGCTCTGGTTTCCCCAAAGCAAATATAATGCAAAATTGCACTCTTAGGGCAATACAGAGCTTTTCTTAAAGTGTGCTCATCTTGGGGGCCTATATGCAAGGAATAAAATAATTAACAATTTGAACAACCTGTTGAAGTTGAAGTTATTCAGGTAGAGTTAGTCAGTCCACTGTCTCAACATGGCCAGAATCAGGGGATGCCACTTTCTTTATATACTTGTCCCGTTATTCCTTTCTGTCAGCTATATGCTACCTTGTGGCAAGTCTGGCTCATTAAAAAAAAAAAAACAAAAAAAACAAAAAAAACCAAACAACCAAAAAACCAAAAAACCTGTGACTTGACTCAGTTCACTACTCTGGCAGAAAATATCCAGTAAAAAAGGTAAGACAAAACCTAAATGTGTTTACAGTCTTCTGCTGGGTTTGTGAGTCAAATAAAAAAAGAAGAGGTCCTGGTGTGTCCAAGTAAACCTAGGATGAAGGGAAAGAGCGTGTGGCTAAAAATGAGAGAAGAGGAGCTGTAAGACCTCCTGCATTCATTGAGATTTTGAAACAATGTGGCATCACCCAAATTAGCTTCTTTTTATAAAAGTTTGCTCAGAGTAAAGTCTTAATATTGGATTATGAGTACATATGGTAACCCTTACAGCCAGTACTGTAGTAACCAACCTGAAAAGATTTTAAGAACATTCAGAATGGTAAACTGCAACTTCTGCAGCAGTAGGAAGCTAGCAGGATATAAATGTTTCTGAAGAATCTTGCAGATTTTAAAAACTCTGTAGACAGATTAATAAGAAAGCATTATTTTCTTACTAAGGGTACCACAGAAAATTTTAACAGACTATGTACAGCTGCAGTCTTCAATTCATATAAGGCTTAAAATATTAACATTTATTACCTTTGTCTGTACTATTTCAAAATCAGAGCACAATACTTAATTCTTAAAAAAAAAAACCAAAAAACAAACACACAACAAGACACACATATATAGGAAAAAAAAAATTTAAAAAGGTTTTCATCAAGATAGCAAGTCATCAGCTTTCTTAAGACTTTAGGAGTACTAGGACATAACTTATCAAAAGAAGCAAAATCTTTCAGAAATACTGAGAGCCCACAGCATATACTGACTTGATGGCAAAGAACAGATTACTCAAAATTTCTGATAATCAGCATTTAGGAAAAATAAACCACCTGATTTCTCAACAAATTTGGCTAACACCTAGCTCTGCTGACCACTGGTTTGAGATAGCTGGATAAAATTAATAGTAAAAGTCTAAATACCACATCAGGGTCATACATCAACTTTAGTATGCTATTTCTCAGGTGCTTTATGTCAGCAGAATCACTAACTCCACCAGCAAAACACCCTAGAGCTGTTTGGATCAACCATCTTCTGGGATTCATTCAGTGAGTATCACTTAAATGCAGCAAATCCAGTCAAGGAGAACTTTTATTAAATATATCATCAGTAAACATTTTCCTAAAGCAGACTTTCCCCTGCTGCTGAATTACATTTGAGTAATGAAATTGGCTCAAGATTCTTTCAGAACCTCTATTTGTTAAACTGAATAATGTAATGCTATAACCATAGCTCCAAAAAGGAAGTTTAAGTTGAAGACATTTCAAACACAGTATATCTATATTTAGATATCAAACAAACCACAAAACATTAGTCCCAAGTATTCCTTAATATTTAGCTCCAAAGTCAAAAAGACCGTTGTCCACCAGTAATTGTGGGTTCAGTTTTCAAACATGCAAGGATTTTTAAAACACTAGTATCTTCAAATATTTACTTCTACAATAATTCTTAAAAAAACACCTCGAACATCAATATAGAAGACTGAACACTTCAATAAACCGGTACACACAATACAATGCAATACCAAGTATGTCTGGTCTGAACAATATAAATTGCTACAAAATACTGTACAAATCTGAAATTAAACAGTAATTAACAAAAGTTTTGATTGAGCTGTTTACAAAGAGGTCTTCTGTCATCTTCAGCACACTGTCAAAATGACTACATAGAAAATGCTCACCTCATTTCTGAATTATCCTTATGCAAATCCTTTAGTGAGAAGGTTATTTTGTTCCTGTCATGTTCTGTGGTAGACTGAAATACCATTTGCAAGATCTCTTGCATGATCTCCATAGTTCTGTTTTGGGAAGGAGTAGAAACCTCTCTATACTGTGCATTACCAAAAAATGAATCAAAGAAGTCAACTATCTGAAGTTCAGTATTGCTTGTATGCAGAGCTTCTTCTATAACAGAAAGATCAGTGATTATATGAAAAAGACTGTTAAGCAAAGCTGAATTAGCAGTTTGAGTATTATTCAATTTTTCTCTGCTAAGATGACCCTCAACAAACAACATACCAGTGTAATCTTCATTAGACTTATTTTGGAATAGTTCCAGAAAGTCAATAATGTCTTTGACAAACAGAAGCAGGTCATTCAATGAATCTTCATTAGCCAAAAGGAGAATTAGAGCATGCATTATTTTAAAATCACTTTTATTGTTACACTCACATAGAAAGCTGTTCAAAATCTCTTGTATGTCTTCAAAATTTCTTAACGTAGCATTTACAGATGATGTATTAAACTGCTGTATTAAATCATCAAGATCAATTGAAGAGGACTGCCCAGTGGCCAGCCTTAGTAATTGTAACTCTTGGTCTAGCAACACAAGTGCATGTCTAACATTAAAATTCATAAATAAATCTTCTATGCTTGTGATTATAGGAAACCAGAAGTTCTCAAAGTTATCAGATATATTAGTGTTTCCATTTAAAGCTGCTAATGTCATAAGGATTGAGTATGTATGGTTTCCAACAGAAGACAGCATCATTATAGGCTGAATTACAGAAAAAAGAGAAAGGACAGCTTCTGTATCTAGAAGTCCAGAAACTTCACTCGTCATATTCTTGAAGTTTGTAACAACAGTCTTTATAAAGGGTGTTCTTGAATGTCTGTTCCAGTTTAGACCAGCATAAAGATCATGCAGCTGTTCAAGAACACTTTTGGCCATCTCCATTTCTGCCACTGGCATACCGGCTAGTGTTTCTACAACTTCTAAAGCCACTTGTCTCTTCAATGTGGAGGAACAATTGATTGAATATGTATTATTCACCTGCAGTGGCACAGCATAGGCAAATAGCTCATCCCAAAAATCTAGCAGCTCTTTGAGAACAGAGTCATTTACATGATGGAGCTCTGAAAATTTCAGAATAATAGAGTTCCATTCTTTAATCTGATGAAAAAAGCAAGTTAGATTGCGAGTGATTTCTGTCTGAAAGTCTTCCATAGTGCATGAGGAACTGTCCTCCAGAGTGATGAGTTTCAGCTCCTTAATTACCTCAATGACTGCATTGTAGCTAAGTGTAGAATTGCTATGCACAAAGTCACAAGGTTTAAAAGTGGGATCACTCTGAGGTGTTGCTGTTGTGAGAGTCCAGCAGAATGCTACAGAAAAACAAATTGAGGAATCTGCAGGTTCATCAGACATATCTGTCAGTGCCTCCAGTAACATTAGAAGACTTTCTACTTGATTAGAGAATTCCTTTTCAGTAAACGTTGGCATTTTTTCTTCATGAGTCAGTATGAAAGTGTATACTTCAGTTAGTGCTTCTGTGATGTTTCCATGAGCTAATCTTTCTGTAAGGCTGATGATATCAAAGAGGAGACTGAACATCTCTTCTACATCATAGTTTTCATCTTCTTTAAAGACTCGTATTATTTGCCATAAGTCAGTCAGGTTCCCATTACACAAATTGTTGTCAAACGCATCCCACAAGTTTGTTAACATTCCTAATTCAGACATTTCAATATACAAAGGTTTGATACTATTAAAGAAATTATCAAGGCTCTCCTGGACTTGTTTGAATTGACTTATCAAGAACTCAGCATCCATATTCCTCATATTTTGCACTAAGGCTACCATATGCTTTAGAAACTCTTTATCATCTCTTAATGGAAAGCCAGTAAAATTAGAAGACTTGAACATTTTAAGTGCCTTCCTTACCAGTTCAATATTCAGAGCTGCTGTCTCTGTCAGTTCCTGGAAAAACGTTTTCTGTTCATCCTGTAAGTCTGAGTCAAGTTTACTGATCACATATTGAAAGAACTCCATCAAGAAACTGGTATTTTTCTCATGCAAAAAAGGTTCAATCTCAATATCCAAAAGAGAGGAGCTGTTTTCATTAATTTCAAAAGTTTTATTTTTCAGAAGAGTTTGAATTTCTGCCAGAATTTCTACTGATGAAAGATGAACATGGTGAAAAGAATTAAGGAACATCCTTGAAGTCCTGTTGAATTCATGGATTAATGGACTGAAATGGGTCTTATTTGATGTATTCTGTGAGTCCCCCACCAAATCATTAACAAACATTTTTATCTGCTCTCCAGAGTTGTTTAAAAGTGTAAAAATAGATTCAAGCAGACTAATGTCATCTTTTACGTAAAATTCAGGGAGAATAAATTTTAAAGTTTTTGCTAAAATATTGAAATAAACATTTACACAAGTCACATCAGAACCAGTTATGGAACATTCAGGGAGTATCAAATTAAAAATCAAATTAACAAAGTCCATCATGTTCATTAGCTTAGCATCTGTGTCAAGGTTTCCCAGAGATTTCAGTAGAAACAAAATATGTTTTGCGCTTTCAAGGTGGGATAGTGACCTGTAATTTTCACTGAGATTACTTAATCCACGTATCCATCTGCTGCAATCCTCTGCTTCATCTGCTGTACTATAAAAGTTTAGAAAGGAATTAAGATGAGATGAAAAATTCGTTTGTGAATGGCTTATGTCTTTCAAAGTACTGTCCAAAATTAGTTTGGTAATATTCTGGAAAATGCTGATACAAACCATATATTTGCCTTGAGATACACTTTCAAAAAATGCAGTTGTGTCTTTTATCTCAGTGAGAATAATTCCAAGTTCCTTTTGGGAGAGCTTGAGAATAGTAGAAATGGAATTTCCAATGGAAAACACATCAGCACCCTTATCTTCTCCCTTAGATCGTCCCGAGATGAAAGTATCAAGCCAAGAATTCAAAAACTCTCCATTAGCAACCTTCAGTATAGATTTCTGCAATTCAGTTATCATGACTTCCATTGTGTCTAAAACACTTTTTAAGCTGTTACTTTTAAGTAAGCTTGTGACATCAATTACATTGATAAATATACTTTGAAGATTAGCAAGCAAAGCTTCAAAATCTTTCCAGTCATTTAAATCACCACCTCCTTCAGATATGATTTTTAATAGATTCATTGCTGCTGTTGTAGCTTCAACAACAACCACAGCTGTATTATTGCATAGTTCGTCATTAGTTACATCTAAAAGACTTTCTGAGAGATTTGCCAAATCGTTTCTTAGACAGACAAAAAAAGTTGAATTCAAATGTAAGATTTTGGATGCTTCTTCAAAAACCTCTGTCCAGGTTTGAAGCCATGTAAAGGTGCATTGCAAAGCAGAAGGCACACTTACCTTATCCCCCAAGTTTGTTATATTAGACAGAACACTGTCCAGTGGAAGCAAAAGTAAGCTGTAAACCTCTGCTGAATGATCTACAGAAGTAATGTTTGATGGATAAAATTCAATGCACACATTATTTACCAGACATTCTGGGGAGATATCAAGAAACTCTTTCAAATAACAAATGGCAGCTGTTTGGAGCTCTTCATCTATAAACAAAGTTTTAAGGCTGCTCAGAGTGTTATAGACAACTTGCATCTCTTTCTTTCCTTTCTGTGCAAGAGACTGGGCCTGATACTCTGTGTAGTTGTAAATTATTAGCAATTTTTCACATGTAGACCTACTGGTGAAGTTCCAGAGAAGCTCAAGAGTTTCAGACAGAAAATCAAAAACTCGATCCCTATCTTGCAAATCATGCCACACTTGAAAAAGTGAAATATCTTTTGAAGTCTCATAAAGAAATGTTAACAGAGTGCTATTGCTCTCACTATTTAAGACCAGATCATCACTCTGATACAGAGAGAAAAGCATTGGAACAAGTGAGGCTACACTAGAACTGTTTAATTTTTTTATGTTTTCAAAGAAATTGTACATAATTTCTTCTAATTCTTGTACTTTATACATAAAAGTTGAATTTGAGAAAAATAAAGAGGCATTACTCACTCTGTGAATTGTGCTGAAAGACACATTGACATGATCATCACTCAATGATCTGACCTCATAAAGATTCCTCAGAAAGTTTTCACTTAAGTGTTTTAGATGGTTCAAAGCAGGAATATTTAACTCTGGCCAATCAGTCAGAATATTTTTGAGCAATAGCATACTTCTATTATGGATTTTATTTTCTGTAATGAAAAATATAATTCTAGATAAGGTCTCCAATACCTCTTCCCCTTCCACTTGTCTCAAATGGGAAAGCCTAGTATGAAGTTCATAGAGTAGAGTTCTCACTATATGCCAGAAAACTTCTGTCTTCTCTTTTGTCCAGAATCTGTGAAGAGGCTTGAAATTTTTTCGTAGCTCGTTATGGAGTTCAAAAACTGTAAGTGAGAAATTGGTGGCAGATTCCTTTCCCTCAGAAAAGCTTTTCATCCATGTAATTGTATTATTAAAGACATTTCCAATTACAGACTGGTTTGAAGAAGCTGAGAAATCAAGCATTATAATTTCTTTTATGACTTCTACAAGATTAAAAAGATGATCCATTTCCTTTTCACCAGAAATCTGTAAGTTTTCTTCTCTACTCAAAAACTCTTTGAAAGATGTCAAAACCCTGAAAAATTAAGCACAAGGTTTTTTTCTTGTTAGTTACCTAGCAGGCAGACAAGAAATGCTTAAATGCATATTTTATAATTTTGGAATATAGTTTTATTTTAGTACAAATATCATTTAAATAGCAGTTCACAAATTAATCATCTCAAAACCTCCACAACACAAATGACTTTTTTTTCAAAAATTTGATAAAACTCACTGAACAGCCATGGCCACATTCAAATCAAAACCCGAATGTAGGCAGCTAGGTTCAAGAAGTGTGCATTTACCAGTAATTATAATCAAGCTTGTATGCCACAAGGAGTCAAACATCTTTAATTAAAGTATGTCATATTTTCAAGTGCTGAAAAGAACAAAGTTTTTATGCTCCACAACTAATTATTTTCTACAAAGCAACTTATCAATAAAATTGATCAAAACTTACAATTTTCTGTGAATTTTGAAGATTTTTTTAATCATAATTATTGATAGTTAAAACATTCCAGTTGAACAGTGTATAAAAGAAAGGAAAAGAAACCACATAAAATCACAAATTGTAATGCTCCAACTGATGTTTCCATTAGGTCAATACTACTTACCAAAAGAAAAAACATTTACTAGGTAACATTTAGTAGGGTCTGCAAGACTGGTCAAGATTGAGGTACATGGAACAAGGAGCATTCCAATGCAAAGGTTTCAAGTTGAAAATACCCCCTCCATAAATCTTTTTCTTTTAATAGTTAAAATGCAGAACACCATACACTATTTAAAAGGGAAGTGTGTGTATTGCTGTGTCAACTACAGGAATGGCTTCACCCTGACAAGTCAGGTGATTTTGTCAGTGCTACTGTGCAGAGAAAAGAGTGCTTATTCTAGAAACAGCACTTGAGACCAAATCCAAATCCTTGCCTGAGCAAATGTGTCACCATTGATCTTTATAAAAAAATTGTGAAAGAGCACAAAAGTCAAACATCCATTATATCAATTTGCATTCTACTTCTTAACTTCCATTTTATTTTTACTATAGACATTGAGAATATCTAAGCTTTTGAAAACCCAAACCAGGAGTTCTTTGCTTCTAGAATCTAAAGTCGCTCTAAAGTCGCTGTCAAGATCTGCTGGAATGAAAACCATGGCATGTCTAACAGTGGAGGAAATACTCAAATTGTGCCATTTATAAACTTTTGATTCTTCATCTTTCCTTGCATTGATAGTAGTTATTTCCATTTGATAAGTTAAACAAGGGACTGATTTGGCAAAGTGTTAAATAGTAGCATAATGAAAAATAAAGTTCAAAGTCCAGAAATGTAATTAAGAAAGTATTCTTATATATTAACAGCTGTGATCACCAGCATAGCAAGGTAAATAGTTCACAGCACTTAATAGCAGAGGCAGCACTCCACAGTTAGTCTGCGGTCGTTCTATGAGGGAATTTTATTTTTTTTTTTTTTTTAAACAGAGTGATGATTAAATGGCATCTGTTTCACTGTTCATCTAGACAATAGCAGGGCTATAACGCAAGTAACTTAGTGACAAGAACCCCTTGTAACTGTACATTGGAACTGTCGGGGATCTACCACTTTGGTTACTACTGATAACACATCAGAGATGGAGATATATTTTTTTAATGCTTTTGAGTGGCAGCCATGGAGACATAAATTTCATTGCAGGATTCTGTTTCTTCCTGGTAATACTGAAAAAAATCTATAATTTAGTGAAAAGAGGCAGGGTAATTATGTTTAAGAATTACGAAAGTTCAAAGTGGAAGTGGAGTAAACAATTTCTGGAAAACGGTTAAAGAAATTACACTGACTAGTTCAACCTTACCGTGCCCAGGAAATAAGTGAAGAATAATCTTGTAGGTCTTGCATAAATTCTAAATAATGACCTAGGATGGTCTCCAAACTGAGCTTTTGTCTAGAACACAGAGATGTTTCTAGCCTATCTGCAGAGAACATAAAAATTTCAACATCAAGAAACAGATTAAAAAAAAAAAATTATGAATACATATATGAACAACTTGATCATCTCCCACTGGAACAACCTGAATAAATCCTACCAAATTTAGTAGGACATGAATGTGTGCAGAAAGAGAAATACATCATGTAAATTTTAACAGTAGTAAACATGCAATTTTTATTCAAGTGTTTGATGTTAGTTCTACTGAATGATTTAAAGTAACAAAATGCAGAATCAATCAGTATCAGCTCTACATAAAGCACATCTGTATTTTACTTGCAGAATTCCTTACAGCAAAATTAAAATACAATTCCTTACCAAAAATAAGGAAAAATCTTTTGAATTTTCAATTCAATATCTTTTGAATTATACGTGAACTGCAAAACTAGTCCAAAAATGAAACAAACCTAGAAATACATTTACTGAGTGATGAGCTAGTCTGGTCTCCCATTTATATCCTGGACTTAAGAAGTCTTGCAACAGTATTCTGTCAGGAAAAGTCGAGACTCCAACCAGGTTCAACTGGTTGGAATTTTCCCAACAGAAATGAGGAATCCAAAATTTTTCCATTTGGCACTAAAATCACAGTTATTTTCCACAGTCAGGCTCTGTATAAGTTTTCCTTCCTAATGATTCACCAAGGTGGTGATTCCCAAGGTTGATGGAAACAAACAGGTTCACAAATGCAAAAATCATCGCCTTTTCCCTTCCAAAAAATATCATACTCTAAAACAGAAAGAGAACCATCAGAATAAAGCCTGTGCTGTGCAGAAGCTGTTTTCTTACCTGGCTGATCTCCTGTGGAGCCTGCTTCCTCATTCATGTGTTGAGCCACCTCGCATGTCCAACTGACAAACGTTGTTAAATCTTTCCAGTAGGGGCTTCCCTCAAAAGCAAACAAAATATCTTCAAGCGTATTATTAATTCTGAAATGACACAATAAACAAGGCTACCATGATTAAACCAGTGATTTCTTTCAAAGTTTCAAATTACCTTGTGATCACCTGCCGTTTCTCCGTAAATCTCTATCTAAATTATATTGCTAGTTTATGCATACAGAGAGTCACAGAATGATATGGGGTTGGAAGGGCCCTCTGGAAATCATTTAGTCCAAATCCCCTGGGTCCACCTGGAGCAGGTTGCACAGGAATATGTCCAGGCAGGTTCTGAATGCCTCCAGAGATGGAGACTCCAGCACCTCTCTGGGCAGCCTGTTCCACTGGTCTGCCACCCTCAAAGTAAAGAAGTTCCTCCTCATGTTTAGATGCAACTTCCTATGTTCAAGTTTGTGCTCGTTACCTCTTGTCCTGTCACTGGTCACCAATGAAAAAGAACTGTCCCCTTCCTTTGAATCGCACCCTTTAAGTACTTATAAATCCTGTTGACTTAGGAAAAAACTGAGGCAGGCAAGCCCACAAGCTAATAGCAGAATCCTTTGCTAAAGAAATCAGTGGCATAGTTATTACATCACTCTAAGCACAACTAGACTTTACTACACAGTTTTGCAAGCAGAAAAAAAAAAAACCACTTAAAAAAAACTTTAAAAAAAGAAAACGAAGAAAATGCTCTGGTACAAAAAAATAGCATTTTGAAATTGAAAAAAATTATCGAGAAATGCTTCCTCTTGTCCGGAAATGCAACTCTGCATTAAAAAAAAAAAAAAAAATCATCACTTTGTCCATGAAAAAAAAACCAAACAAACAATCAAACAAAACACCTCACATAAAATAGTGATAAGCTTTTCTTGCTCTTTAATGTTACTTAAACACAAACTTCTATTTCCAGGGGCGTTTCAGCCCTATCAGTGGTTTTGAGATGCTGACAAAAGGAAACCTAAAACTAGTCCTCCTGGTGGTTTCATAGTAATTTAGAAACATGCAGGAGGGGAAGGCAACCAACCTTGAAAAGTGATATAAATTTTCTAATTGCAAGATGTTATTAATAACTGTGGATGTAATTCCTACTGCCAATGCAGCTTTTAAAATTTCTGACAGATTCTTAGGGCTTAGGGCTAATATTTTTACTGTTTTAATAGCAAACTCTTACGTCAATTTTATCCTAAGGATAAGTAATATAGTTGTCTTCTAAACATTTAAGTTTGTGACCTAGGGCATTTGTACAGTATAAATGCAACTTCACATTTAACACATGCTTTACACAGATAAACAAGAATAAGAAAATCCTATCCTGTTTTAAAACACTTTATTGATATAGTGATTTGTCTCTTCATATACTCTTATTTAACATGAGAGTTGGAATTCAGTAGAACCACTGAGTCCTTGCAAATTACAATCAACTTAATAAAAAGACAAATGAATTTTCTGCCAAAATAGAAGAACAGTGACCACTTGATGTGCAGCACCAAGTTGCTTTCTGAACAATACCCGTCCTAGTGCACTTCTTGACTATCTTCTCTTTAGTGGTTTCCTGAATGTAAAAGACTCCTGGGAGATATACGTTTCAAAAAATCCCGAGCGGCACAGCACTCGAGTGGTACATACCAGAAATCAGGCTCAGAAGTAGTAGAAGATGCTTGGATGTGAGAAAACAAAAAAAGGAGAACAGCTTTTAGAATCCTAGATACCTGCAAAACCCCAGCCTATTTGCAAGCCTAGCCTCCCAAATACTCCTATCAATTAAAAAAAATCCTCTAACTTTTTTTTTGTGCTTATAGAAAACTGTTAACACTAGGTGGTAATCAAAAGCAAAAGCAAGGTTTTAACCTTTTTATCTATTCAGTTATTGTTTATAATACCTTACTTCAGGTTAGTATCAGTCAGGATCGTTTTGTATTAAAAGGTACACAAGATACATACAGCGAGAAGAGCAGCTGTTCCTGACAAGAGGTGAAATGGACATCTTCCTCAGATGGTGCCTCTGTGCCCAGCAATTGATTAATTTCACAGTAATAAGCATAATTCTTGGTTAGCTGCTCTTCTATTTCTTGCCATCCCAAATAATCATCCATTTTTGAAGCTGGCAGGCTCTGTTCTCCCTGAGTTACTTTCTGCAGAAGCAGGACCTTTCACAGGAAGAAAGAAATATTTGAGACCAGTAAAAGGGAAAATAAGCTGAGACTTTGTTCCCACTTCTTAGATTTGTAGTAAACATGATCTTGAAATCCAACATAAGATGGATGAAAAAAGGAGTCAGTCTTTCAAAAGGTCTTAATTTTTTTCTGGAAACCGCAGCTACTTAGGATATCTAAAACATCACAGTCCCCCACCAAGAGAATCTCTGCAGGAACACTTCTGTCTTGCCCCCAGACACATTTCAATCAGTTTAAATAATCAGTTACCCATTCACTTATGAGTAGCAAACACTGAAGTAATAAACTACAACCCCTGCTAATTAATTTCATTTTGTAATACTAATGTAAATCAAACACTGCAAGCTTTAAACAGGAAAATAAATCAGAAATACTTACAGATTCTTTTAGTGACTGGACCTGGTCACTTAGCTTGAGGGTCACCTCTGAGCCATTTCCAGGGCACATGTATATTGCTGAAATGTCTATGTCATCTGAGCCCTGTGGAATTCTCACGGTCTTTTCAAGCATTTTAATTACATCACTGCATATATAGGAAGCATTGCTCATCAACATCTAAAATGTAATGAATATACTGTCACTTTAAAAACAACCTCAGGGTAAAGGAACAGATTTAATTTACACTCCATATTAATTCTCCCAATTAAATGTCAAAAGAGAAAAAAGTACAAAGTAAAGTTGGACCACAATGCTGCTGAATAATAAGGGAAATACCCTACTTAGCAAGTACTTTTTATCCCCCAAAATAACCCTCTGCAGCTTTAAGGAAATTAATATGCAAACATTAAACAACAACATACCTGTTTTAGCTCCACAAAGAGCTTTCTGATGTCTAGATGAATGAATCCTTGGGCAAAGGGAATCTGTTTTTCCAGACTACGTAATGTTTCTGTAAGACATTTCCCCCACACACCCCATGAAGAAAATATTTAACTGGCAGAGTAATTCACAGTAGGAAGCATTCTTCTGGGAAAGAAAACTCTGCGTGATGATTTAAAAATACATCACTTACAGAGGCATAGATGTTCCACTTTGGCTTAGATAACAACCCTGCCGAAAGTATTCCATCACTTTGCAGAAACTAGGTACACAGTTGCATTTCTGAGAAGCAAAGACTGCTCCTCTTCTGCATCGCCACCAAAAAAGGTTCAAGGCAAGGCAGAATGAAGACCGCCTTCTCTCACAAGGAAAAGCATGACCCTATCCCCTTTTACAGGCCCATCAGAGTAGTTCAAATGACTTCAGACAGCTTTCATTATCTTCAGGAAAGGAAAATTAAGTCCTGTGTGGGCTTCTAGCTATGAATGCTGTAAATAAGCTTGGACACGTTCTGTATGTAACTGTTGATTTAGACAGTAAATTCTTCTGAAATATGGAAAAGTGACCTAATTCCTTAAGCTCCCAAGAAAAACTAATCTCGCTGTTCTCAAATAAAAGAAAACCACAGAAGTGTTACCAGTTCATGTTAGGAAGTTGCCAAATCCCATAGCCCTGCAGAGGTGAGGCTGCCACAGCTCCACATCCTCAGGCCCAACCAGCAGCAAGGCTGTTCAGGTAGGCACACAAGCAAACACGTACACAGTAAATGCATATGGTGGGTACACAGATCAACACAGACCAACACACACAGCACACACAAACAGCACCAATGGCCTCATCCTGTTTACCTCCCTGGCTGGTCAGGGTGAAGATCTGTTAGAGGGAGATCATGCATATACATGCAGATATGTATACACATGCATAATGTGGATTCCTGCTATCAGCTAGGCTCGGACACACAGCCTGTCCAGCAGCTGCCTCTGGATCCCAGTTTCCATTCCCAGTTACTGGGAAGGGCTCTGGACATAAGAGCCCTTGATGCTGCAGCCCTGCTCCAGCTTCTGGTACACAGCTGCTTGCCCACACATACAGTGGATCGCTGCAATAATTGCTCTTGAACACTCAGTCCATCTCTCCTGGTCCCTCACACATAGGAGATACACAAACAGATCTCTCAGTCAACACCCAGACACCATGGATTCTTGAGTCCAGTTGACTTCTCATTGTCAGAGAGGTGCACACCTCATCCCAAGCCACCTCATCTCATCCACTCTTCAGCTATCCCAGCCTGATATTCACTAGCAATCACACACTGATAATTCCCACCCTTACTCACTCTGGTTTCTGGCACCATGGACACATGGATCCCACCCCATTTGCTGGCACTTGATTTCACTCATTCCACTCCTTCCAGTTGTTGCTATGGGCTGCTATGTGTTCCCTGGTCTGACCTTGGCTACTGCATGCAGACCCACCCCCATACACACACTTGCACACAGAATAGAGAGTTCTCACACAGGTAAAGAGTTAGAAATAGAGTTTAGTGAGAGGGGAGGACAGTCTGCAATGGTCAGCTGCAGGGCATGGCCAGACAAGTATATTAACCAAGCAGCCTGTTTATATGTGAACACTCCCTTTCATTACCTTATTTCTATTTTCCCATACTTGTTCCTCCCCAAACCACCTAGATCACTTCATCTCCCCGCCTTTGGCTCTTTTTTCAAACCTCCTGTACTAAATCTTGTACAATCCCCAAACACTGTTTCCCTGCTTCCTGTAATGAATCCCATATTCGTAGGCAGTAATGCCCTCAGTCTGCAAGGTGTCCCAGCCTGGAAGAATACAGGACAGGATACCATTTGGGTTGTCCCACTTCTCATGTTCTTCTATACTCCTTTGTATGGATGATGAGCACCTACTGACAGGGTAGACACGCAGCCCTAGAAAATCAGTATAACTCCACCGACATGAAGGAAGATGTACCAACATACAGTCTACAGGCAAAATTGTGTAGTATGCCTCAAATCAAACCATCCTAAAAAGGAGGCTACAGAACTATCCTGAAGTTTCAGATGTACCTTGGAGGTATGAATGTACAAGTAAATCAGGATTAGGTAATGCAACCAGCAGTAATGATTCCCTGTGGCCATGTGAAATAAAACAAAACCCACAAGACAAAATTTACACCTTCTGGTCCAATAACCTTATCAATCCACAAGATTAATATTAAATGTCCTGAAAGTGCATCTTTAGAAAATTATATTGAAAGAGTACTTTTTTTCTCATCAGATCTGCTCCCTGCTATGCACTCAGTCCTCATTCATTTTTAGAGGCTAAAACAGATTTTGCAGTTTAGTTCAATTAGCTGATACAATTAACGGGTATGTAGCTTTATATAATATTTCTTTTGTGTATCAACAAGAGAAGTGCTCACTGAATTCCCAGAGTAATCAGCTATAAAGCTGTTAAAGGCAAGAAGCATATGTGTCATACAACATAACCCAAGGAAAGGGGGCTTTGCTGTTATCAATGATGGTGTAATGTGACCTGCACAACCTTTACTCCTAGGAATGACAAACAATGCTAGAACACATGAAACTTATATCGCAGTCTGTTAATTTCAACAGTGATCTTCAAACAAGAGGCTTTTATTTGTAATCTGACAACAACTGATCTAAAAATCAAGGACCAAATTGCACAATTTCAGTAGCACCTTGGACAAAATTTGTACTTTAAAGCCATGGGCAAAGATCAAGTAATTTAAGATTATCAATGTCACACAAAGGATCAAAATGGATTTCACAAACCTAATTACAACTGAGTAACACAAGTGTTCTTCCTATATGTACCTACATTATAGTATTGCAGATCTCTACCAAAAGGTTTCACAGAAAGCTACCTTGTCCCTTTAAATTTTTTTTTTCTTACATTGTTTTTTTCCTTTTTTAAATACAAATCTATGTGGACCTTATAGTACAATTATATTGCCAACCAACTCCTGGTTGGAGTGTACATCACACAATCTGAGTCCTAGCACATTGTTTAATACTGTAAACGTATTCCAATTCTAAAAGTGGCAACTGGTAAACAGACTTGTTCACAAGAACTTCACGGAAGCTAGTACATCTTATTTAGTCAAACTGATGAAAAAAGTTCCCCAAATTGTAAAATACACCTCCACTTGTACTAAGGTCTTTGATACTGTGCCTTTACCACCAGTCTCACTCTGTGTCCAAAACTGTTGTCCCAGAAGCAAACAGCCCTCAATCAAAAACTTAAAGAGATCAGAAAATCCATATGTCCAACTCAGCATTTTGCTTCACCTGTAATGACCAGCCAGAAAGGTCAAGCTGCATCTAAATCTAAAGCTAAGACCTCTCATTCACACACACAACTGACTGCATCAGAAAGTTCTTGGGCACTGAAAATTTTAATTAAGCAGGTTCTTTTTCTTGGGTTAGGTCTTTAAACAACAGCCACAGCAACATACAACATCCTAGAAGATACCTAAGGAAATTGTTTATTCATAACACGAGAAGTGAAAACAGGTGTTATGTTGTGTTCTATCACCACTAAGGGAGACAAAATTTTAGGAATTCAGAAGCTGCTGTGAATATCTGAGTGTGCATGTATTACAGAGCCCAAATGTCTTCCTAGAGGTAAAATCCATTTTTCTTCCCTAAAAAAAAAAAAATCCATTTCCTGTGTTATTCTGTGGAAGTCATTTAAGTGCTATTGCCAAGTAACCACCCTGCAGCTTTACCTTCAGTGAAGTATAAATACTGTGCTATTATGTTCCTTATAGCTCCATCTACCAGAAGCAATCTCTTCATAACAGGCCACTGAGGTATATCCTGAAGTACAGACTGCATTCTCTCCATATGTAGGATTCTGCAATCAAAAAGCAGAGCACAGAAATTTTGTACTATAAACAAAAAGGTAAAGTTGAAAAATGATGGTGGGGTTTTTTTGCTGTGTAGTCACTAAATAATCTACTTTGTTGTGTTTACAACAGCAGCAGTATAGCTGTTTCCTTTTATAAAAAAAAAAAAAAGGACCAAATTCCCAAACGTACTACTAAATTATTGAACAGTTTTACTACAGTGTCTCTCTTAAATGCAACAAAGGTAACAACAGTAAAAATAAAACAGAAGAACCCCTGTGACTCTCAGCATTCATTATTCAGTCTCACAGGTGTGAAGTATAACTTTTTTTCATGGATAAGTCTACTTCTTTTTAGACTATTTTACCTGAAGGCCAAAAACATTAATGTTAGGGAAGATCCACACAATAAATTGCTTCCTTTCCTCCCCTTTGCAGCAAATAAATAAATAAATAAATAAGAAGTTTCCCACAAAAGAGTTTATTTTCTAAGAAGCCATTTACCGTACTAAAAACATGCTTCTGAACACCTGAAGGTGGAAAAAGGTGGTAGTGGCTGCTATTTCATCAACAACTGTTAGGTCAAGGGTCGGAGTTATAATCCTACATCAGTTCATTTACTTAGGAAACATTTTTTTCATTTTTTTGTGTCCCTTTTCAAACATATTTGTTTGAAAATGGAAAGAGGCCTATGTCCATTTTATGAGCTAATTAAACCAGCAACAAATCCAGAACCAAAGACATTGCCTGATCACTTTCCACTTTGGGGCATGCTGCGTTAGAGCACTTTCCTCAGATGTTGATTTCATAGCACGGATCATATCTCCTCCAAAGAAGAACAGTTTTTTTACATGAATAAGTGGAGCTATGACAAGCGAGTGCCAATCATCGGGTCCTCTGCTGAACCTCCAAGTGAGTACACTCTAAATTACAGATTAAATTTCTTTTTCAGAATGTGTATGCATCAGCACACAATGATTTGACTGTATATGAGTCTTGAAATTACAGAATAAAAATATAAAAACAAAAATCAGAAATCAATTAATTGTAACATGAAGATAAATATTCAAGCTGATCTGGCAAGTTGCAGAAAGATAACTTACAGATCATCAGGTGCAGTATACCTTTCTGATAAGGAGGCATTTGATTTCTCATTCCATCGCTGGATCAGGGTATTTATCTCTGAAAAAAATTTCCTGGCTTCCCTGTCATCTAGAAACTGAGTCATCAAATCATCAAGTTCCAAAAGAAGTTTCTGAGAGAAGCTGCTGCTGAACCATTGCTCAAATACCTAGCAGATTAAATGCAAAACAGAACACACCTTGTTAGAGAATCTAAATCTAAAAAGCTTTCTATTTAGACAAGACACAGAATTTGTGTGTCTTTAAAAAAAATATATATACAGTTAATGATAGACAAATTTCTCCCTAGCAATATGTCTAGACTGAAATGACTGGCCTTAAAGGCTGACTACAGTACAGCTTGTACTGACCTGCAAGTTGGCAATATAACATGCTATGTCTTACAGAGGACTAACATCCTATGCTGTGGTGTCCTTACCCTAAGACTCAGAAATGGTAAGAAGATGGCCTGAGACTGAAACCAACCAAAAGCAGATCAGGCTTGCTCTCCCTTACAGGACTTCTGTCTGCACTACCAACCCAATGGAAGGCAGCAGTCTCAACATTTTTGGGGTTCCACTACAAAAACAGATGGAGAAGGAGCCTGTGTGCTCCCATGATGTAGCCTAGAATAAGGCATGAGCAAACCTACTGACTGTGATCCTTTCATCTACCATTACTTTTTTTAATGACAAGCGGGTATAATAGATTTTTACTGTAAGAGACATCTTGTTCACCAAAGAAATTACCAGTGGCCAGCAGCATACAGTACTTCAAATTGCCATCATAAGGATGTTAGCTCTGTGAAGAATTTTAAAATCATGGCTGAAATTATTACTGGATTTCCTAACAGCTATGATAGGAATTAGTGCATTAGTTTTGGCAGTCACATTCAATTATTACTTCCAGTCAGATCAGTGAAACCTTTTTCAAGACAGAAATCAAAGCTTACAGGATTTTTTTACGAAATACAGGATAAGCTCTACATACTTTCCTTATGCCAACACTTACAGAGCAACTTGTTACATGGCTGATTTTTTTTAATGGGAAAAAAAAACATATTTCAGTGGAAAAATAAATATCAGCATTAAGGCAGCTAGTTAAGTGCTCTCCTTAAAAAAACATCTGAATGGTTTATGCTTTTCTCTATGAAAATACACGTCATCATAGAGACTGCATGCTAAGCTGTTCTGCCAGAGCAGAATTTTAAGATGCTATACTGAAGATTTACTCTCATCCCTTTCAAAATACTTCAGCCACTATTGCCAGAGATAGACGAGTCAAATTTAAAATAGATTAATTATATAATATAGCAGCGGAAGCCTGTAGTCTGTTTTCAGTTTTGCCTAAAATTCAGGCTCAGGTGGGACAATAAATAGGTCTTCTATCTGTCAGGCCTCTGCAGTGCAGTATATTTCGCTATATTCCATATTAGATTTCAAATCTGTATTTGAGTCAACAAGAAAATCTGATTAAGTGGACACATGGTGTTAAATTACACTTCCAGTTTAACGATATTTTATAGGGACTACTTTGGTTTTTTAGCAAGATGAAAAAAGTTCATGACAATAACATTTAATAGCTAACTCAGATCTTTTAACCGAGTTGCTGTTGACAGCCTACATGCAAAAAATAGGAATTTAATCTATTAACTTATTAAAGTGTACCTGGGCATAGAGTTTGAGTTTGCTGACAGCACGAACAAGATACAGTTTGGCCTCGTGCCATGAAGAGATACAACCACCTTCATTATTCTCTTTGTTTGCTTCATCTTCCTGCACCCTGGACAGAGCAGAGCACACAAACTGCTCCAGTGTCTCTTCTGTGGGAATCTGGCAGGGACATAAGAAATCGATGAGCATCTCAAGAGAGCTGCTGAGTGTTATCTCCACTATCAACTTACTTATCTGGTGAAAAAAGAATATCATGTGGCCTCCTTCAGTGAGAACAAAGAGTATTCAATCCAGCTTCATATTCTGGGGCATGTAGTTCAAAGTACTCCACACACAGAGTGGTGTATAAAATACCAGTGGCCCCATTCGGTTTCTCATACACAATGCAGAATAATAATACTTGTATATGCAAGGAGTTTTCACTGTGTAGCTACACCAGTGTTACTACTTCTACAGCCATTTCCATGCTGATTTTGAAGTACAGCAATGGCACAGTACACTTAGACTAAAATAACTGTATCAAAGCACCTTCACAAGTATAGAGATTACTTATGTAAAAAAAGCATTCAATACAATGGTACATCTGAACCAATGACTACACGCAGCAGACTAATTCTAAATTGAAGTTGGAACGTTTCAACAGCGTGGCCAAGAGGCCAGGATTTTTTTGCTCATAGCCTGACTTCTAAATTATTTTGAAAGATTTATTATTCCCAATCATAGAAATTTTATTAAAGCATACAAAATGATTAGTACAGTTTAATTCTCCATATTAATGTCTGAGACACTTCACACCATAATTCCTTTCAACCATGACTAGAAAATGTATTAAAAGTTCTGCAGATGTTTTGACACCAAAGGAATCTAGGATGTTATATACAAAAGCGAAGTGCTCAGACCAGATATTGTCCAGGCTTCCACATTTCTCTTCATACTTTTTAAGGACCTTCAATTCCCTACCACACACATACGATATCAAGATATTAGTTTAATGTATAAATAGTTAGCAAGTGAGTCGCTTGGGATTAAACAGCCAACCACAGTTAAAAGACTGCAAATTCAGTTCAGTTGATCAAACTGGCCATCACTGACATTTCATTTAAAGGCCATTCCAAAGTCAAGTTTTTAATAATTTATGCCTTTGTGTACATCAGCTATTTTTATAATGAGCTCTTTTGAAATACAGCTCTTGACTGTACCTGGCAAAGAGCAAACAGATTTCAGATTAATACCAGCGTGTCCTACTCAAAAACTGTGGACTTAAGCAGAAATTCAAAAGATGTTTCAAGTTTTCTGCAGTTCAAACCAGACCATCACAACAGATCACTTTGGTCTAAAAGGAAGGTTAGAAAGCCTCTGAGAAAGGAGATTTTCTTCAAAATCTGACACATCACCAGTATATTTGAATAGCTCACTGAGACAGCTCATCAGTCAAGTACATTCATATCCAGACTGCAAATGAGAAGAAAGGACTCTTCGTGTGCCTTAATTTATGCACAGAAGAGATAGGTATTCTTTGTCCAGGAAACTGGATGGAAAATGTTACCTGACAAACTAATGCAGGCAACTTCAATCTAGGATTTAGTTTACAAGCTTAGTGGAGCAAACCCCAGATTCCTCTACAGAATTGGGTAATAAACTCAAGACTTCACAGTGGTGACTTCAGAGAAGCGTAAATTTATTAATGGACACACCTAGACCTGTGAGTTTCGTCATGCACAGAAATTCCAGCTAAAGCTAAATACATTTCTTTTAAGGGGAATGAAGCCAGGATATTTAGCAGCATTGTGGGTGCTGCACAAATCTAAGATATGACTATAGTTTCTGTAAGGCATGAAAAATTCCTTCAGAGTACAGATAAAAACAAAGATGGAAGGGACAGACATTAAAATTACCTTATTTTAATAATTAAGGTAAATTAATAAGTAAATTAAGGTTTACCTTTGTTAATTGTACTGTGTAATTTAGCAGCTTCTCAGCATGAAGATCATCAAAACCAAACCTGGATTCAAGTTCTGATCTCACAGCATGTGGATTCCACAAAATATCCCCAAGAGAAAGATTATACTGAAAACCTGAAAGAAAAAAACCTTCTGTTTATGTCATTCCTGTTTTTTATCCATGTTGGATCTCATCTAGTACGAATCATCAAGAAACAAGTATCATGTTTCTAGCTTTTTGGAGAAAAAAAAAAAAAGCAGCATGTACCTGACCATCATTTTCACTATAATGATAAAATCATGATTGTATAAGTAGTATGGTAAGGTCAGTTAATATGATGTTATTCTGACAGCTGATACAATTATGTTGAGATGCCCTGCACAATGATTGCCCAGAGACCCAGCAGGCTGCAATTCTGAACTGTGTGTTTTACTATGCACATCCTCCTGCAATGTGTGTGTATGGGCTGGGTATGGATCATTGCTGAGAGGGACAGCACCAGGAGACCAGGAGACTACCAGAGTATCACCTTTGTGCTACTTCAGTCTTGGTTTTCACCATTGAAGCAGGATTTAAACCACATATAACTCTTAGCCTGACCTTCTATGCAGAGCAGGCAGAGACAGTTGCACCTAGAAAATAATTGTGTGCCACCAGATAGTTTGCCAATGAAACTTGCTCCTGGCCTTTTCTGGAGGAGCTGTCCTCGGACCAGCCTATTTTCTACAGTTAAACTCACCTCCCATACTCAAGCAGCAGATGGGGAAATGTATCCTTTCAGCTGAGATCAGAATTTATGATAACAGAAGAATAATAAAGTAAAACAGCCATAATGCTTAACATGCCTGTCCAAAACAAGACGTTATCCTTCTATCAAATGGAAGAAATTATCCTTTGCAGCAAGATCCTCTCTCCCTAAAATTCACCACTGAAAGATCATTCTAAACACACTATCTTAGACCAATGTGCCTTGTTTTTCAAATAGTTGTCAAAGTCTGGTGAAATGTAGCTCTTTGCCATTAAATGGCAGACCGATAGCAATATAGTTCACAATAGCAATATAGTTCGATTCTTAGACTTTTCACATTAGGAATTCATCAGAAGCTCAGACAGTTACTGCTAGTGCATATTCCCAGGATGCTTACAAGGATCTTAAAAAAAAAAAAAAAATCTGAGGCAAATTCCTTACCTTCTAAGCTCCTTTCCTCTATTGATGCAGCAGTTAAATTCAGTGCTGTTTTCACCATTTCATAGAAACTTTTGCCCAATGGCATCATAGCTAAATCCTTCAATGATGCTAAGGTACTGAAAGTGAAAAATAAAAATCAAGCTCTCTATACACCCAGAAAAACTGAAAGGGCTTGGTAGAAAAACATGAAGTTCAAGCAACTGAATACTAAAATACTTTCTTTACTGTTGAAAAACTGATCCTTTGTCAAATTAAATTTTTCATTAAAAAAAATACAAGTTGAGATTTTACCATTAGAATTTCACTTAATTTTCATTGATATTTCTCCTATGAGGACCAATGTCCTCTTAAAAAGAAAAAAAAATTAAAAAAAAAAAAAAAGAATGAGAGAAAAAGAGTAAAAAGCAACAGCAAAAGCATCACAAGACTTCTCCTCACAGCAAGTAGGATGAACACAGAATACATAAATTTTACTTTCATCCAGTTTGCAAAGGAAAAAATAAGCTTTAGAGCAACAGAACATTTATTCTCACAACAAACTAAAACAAAACATATTAGAGAATGCATTGATAAAAAAATATATATGTATATTAAATTTCTTATAAGTCCCAGTCCCTTCAGCTGTCTTTGCTTGCTCCTGAAGAAAACAATAACCATAAACTTATGTCAGGAGCACTCAGACTGTAAGAGTTTGCAAACCTTTCAAAAGACTTCTGCTTTCAGGGTAGAAATACTACAAGCACAGCTAATAGAGCTTTGCACATTAATAGTTCAGGGAACAAGCTGGAATAAGAGACTCAGTCATAAGGAGAGTGGGAAGGAAAATCAAACCCCAACACAGTTGCATTCCACATATTGCAATTAAAAGAGACTTATTTCCCGGTTTCAACAAAAATACCACCGTCATATCCTTCATGTCTTTTTTAGTAAGAAAAAAGACAGTGGGATGCTAAAGGTTACAGAATCAGCACAGTAAGTTCCTATTCAAATTCTTTGGGCCCCTGCCTCCTTAGGGGGTAAAGCTGGTGAAGTTCATGGTAGTCTTGCACAGGCAGGCAGGTTCAGTGGCCTCCTCTAGCCTTATAAGTATATTCATTAGCTACAATGAGAATTACCTACCAATCTGTTACAACTGACTACCTACTCTGGCAAAAGCATTTTTCTCTTTTTCCTAACAATTCCCTTCTTTTACTGAAAATTCCTGTAGATACTTGTCTTAGTCTGTGCTTTTGATACAATGTCTTCTGCTGAATCCAGCTGCCCTTTACCTAAGGCCAAAAACTTTCATATTCAGAGTACAATCTCTGTGTTATTTTACTTACTGCTTCATTTCTTGCAAGCCAAAGCTATTTTGATAGCAAGAGGCTTGAGAAACAAAATGGAGTAATTTTCCTGATATTGACCAAGTGCTACATAGATATTTAATTGATTAGAAGCCAAACCATG
Organism: Scolopax mira; assembly: GCA_004320125.1. Lineage (NCBI taxonomy): Eukaryota > Metazoa > Chordata > Aves > Charadriiformes > Scolopacidae > Scolopax > Scolopax mira. Next base: position 26,403 of record BJBW01013130.1, on the reverse strand, counting down.
ATATTCTTATATTCATATGTAAATATTCTGTCATTCAAAGAGTCACAAAGCACATTATAATGTTCAAAGCCATATTATGTGATAAGCTAATTTCAACCATTGTTAAAATGAAGCTGCTTCTTGGATACTCTTGGAATCTCTGCTAAACTGGACAGAGATTAAAAACACAGTTATAAAGGAATCAGAATGGATGATTACTCCTACCACACCTCTATAAAAGCAGAATCTTATAAACGGAAGACAATTTTAGCTTCTTTACACTGATAAAGATGCTTATTTTATTAAATAGCTAGTGAGAAGAAAAAGAATTGCAGGTAAAATGTTAAAATAGAGCACTTTCAAGCACATAAAAATACTTACTTATGAATAACTTTTAGGAACTCTGCTACTACAGCTAACCCATCTTCTGTATGAAAGCTGTTCAATTCAAGGCGAGGGAGTGAATGCAGAAGGTTCCAGAAATATGGTTGCTTGTACAGGTTTTCTGCTTTAGAAATCATTTCCTCCACTTCATTCAAATCCATCTTTATACAAAGAAAACACATTTACATGCAATGCTTCCATTAACCAAAAAAAACCCAACAACATAGTAGGTGCCTGTTTTTTCCCCTACCCCTGCACTTTTGAATTTGAAAGCATTTTAAATATTTTTCTAGCTTTGGTAATTCATTACATCATTTTGGTGATATTTTGAATTTACGGTAGCTTTGTTTCTGATTCTTTCTCTGCTCTGTTGGAAAATGGAGTTGGGAGAAAAGCTAAGCAATATATTTCTGCTCAGAAGTGTAACTCTCTCCCAAAGTGAAGGATCATCTTTGGTATCTCAAACACAAGGAGCCCTTTAGTCCTGCAATGAATTTCTAAGTATAGAGTATGAAGACCAGGGGACTGTCAGGGACATGCCATCCTTGCCTCACAGCTCCCTGGGGGGGTTGGGGAGGGCGTCAAACAATAATTGATAAGAACAGCTCTTTAAAGATGGACTGTGGTAAAACTACTTCTTTTATAGGACTATACTACTGGATATCTATGAAAAACATAGGCTCTATCACACTCGTTTATTAGGCAGTCTTTGTTTCTCTAATGTTTCACTAGGGTTCTTTTGGATAATGGTAACATCATCATGATTTACACAAAAAGAAGCTTGTGGATATTAGTTTTGCTACTAATAATGATAGGGGCTACCCTATCATTAATATTTTCTTAATGATGATAAATACATTATTTCTATTTCAGATTCCATTCCAGAAATGAAATTTCATATTGATTCATCTCCTTTCAATCAAGTGTCTCATGAGCAATTTTAAAATGTTACTATAAAAATGCCATCTAAGTTCAAGTTATTAATTGTAAATCTAGGTTTCATGAAGGGGCAGTTACAATCGCATATGGAGAAAATGCATTTTTTAATATATTAAAAGTGAAAGCAGTTATCTGTGCAAGGTACAAAACTGACAGCAATGGAGACCCACTACTGCACCCATTCAGCCTTCCTCTTTTTGTTGAGATTCTGAGGGTGAAAGACTAATGGATTAGGGACAGCACAAAGACCAAAATCGTTTCATGTAAACTGCCAAATTGATTGGAAGGGATTATGCTACAACTTGCAAGTCTTTCAGCCCCACTTGAGTCTGGTTACTGTATCGATGGGATCACAAAACTGAATTCAAAGTAATCTCATCAAAGCAAGAGCCTCATCTTTTCAATTTCACCACAGTCTCTTTTAAAGTTCCATGTTGGTTTGCTTCTGGTTTGTTGTTTTTTTGGTTTGTTTGTTGGTTTTTGTTTTTTTTTTTAATAATAAGTACATATGAGGATAATAGTTCCTTGCAAGATATTATGTAATATGATTTTATATAACTACACAAGGTCTGGAATTGCACTTTTAAATTGCTCCTAATGAACAATTAGCCTCCAAATAGCTGTGAATTCTAGCTACTAACAACCTAGACTGGTTTAAATGAGTAATCTAGAAACAACTGAACATCTATCAAATTTACAGGACATTTTTTTTCTTCAACAGCATACCAATTTTTTTAAAGACAGTTTACTAAAACTTGATGGGATACAAATTTCTAACCATTATAATAAAGATGTCTCAAAACCCAGAACTGTAATTTAGAAGTAGACTGTAAAAATACTTACAGTAAGAAAAGTGGTGATGTTATGGATGCCTGTAAAATCAAATATTATCTTTTAGAGAAGCATTATTAACTGCAGAAAAAGCAATATCAAGGAATACACAAAGGGCATTTCTACAGGCATATGAAACAACAAACACCCTAGAAAGATAGTGGTCCACTTGATTTCCTGTGCTTTCCAATACTTCTACTATTATCACAAAACCAATTTTAAAGAAATTGCTTACCATACACTTTTCCGTAAGGCAAAATCATCACATCAACACGAGATGAATGTACTAGCCAGGCATGCAAATGACTGTTTTGCCTACATATTTCTACTTGAAAAGTCAGCCAGAAAATCAGTGGGTCTTAAATGCTCACCTGCTACAGCAGCAAAGCTGCACACTAAGGGTGGGAACAGAGAGAGAGCATCGGGACTTGGTGTTTCCAGTCTCACTTTTTTAAGTGTGAGACTACTCACTTATTTGCCTAAAGGTCACCAGGTGTGACCTAGTGAGGTTTTCCATCCCTAGGCTCTCAAGTACAACAGAAAAACATAAGGAAAAAAACTTAAATCCTGTTGAATTTCTTTTGAATCCATGTTAGACCAAGTAACCACGTACTCAGATTGTTAATCCCTAGCTTTAAACCTTTCCCCTCACAGTATTTTGTTAAATAGTAGTAAAGTTGTAAAACAACACAATTTTAGGAAGCTAATTTTTTTTCTGAGAATTTTGTGATAGCCATAGCAATAATAATCATAAAAGTGGCTTTTTTTTCAGGGCAGCTAAAATTTCAGTTTGTTCACTTTATTTTTAAAATAACAGTATTTCTTTGTTCAATAGTTATTACCACCAGATAGATTAAGAAATTAATTGTTAGAGAGATCACAGCTTACCTGAGAACTTTGAGTTTTCCTCCCATAGCTTTTTTAAAGCCATGGTTTTCTCTGTTGTCTCAATAAATCCCTTTGCAAGTTGTTCTATCTCTTTCATGAAGCCTAGATCAGGTCCTGTGAAGCTCTCTGAACCATCTTGGTTGCCTGAATTGCTTTTTCACAGAAAGAAAGGGGACAAGGAGGTAATTACAAACTGGAATCAAGTAGCTAAAAAAAAAATGTTTATATACTCACAGCACTATTCTGATTATTTAATTTTTTTAACTATTTGCATTGACACGACTTTTATTTAGTTCAGTTCGGTAGTGTGCAAGTTGCATCACTGAGTCTCAAAACGTCCAGAAAGAGGGCAATGAAAAATTCCTGAGCTGAAGCAGCTCACCTCTGCCAGTAAAACAATTCTGGCAGCAGCCAGATACGTACAAAGAAGCCTTAGATATTTTTGGACACACTCAACTTTTCTCCCCAGGTTTATTTTGAGTACAGGTGATGGTACATACTCTAAAATTCAGGGTTTTGTATTGTATCTAATGCAACACACTGCAACCAGAACAGGTAAGATGGTCAATATCACCAGATGAAATACAGGCAAGTCTCTTTTTCTGGGCCATGAAGCAAGTTGGTGCTTCCACTTTAGTTAACTCACGAAGCAACAGAAGGATGATAACAATTCCACCACATTAACAAAAAAGCATCCATATTAACAAACATATGCCAATTCCAAAAGATGCACTCCTGAAGGTATCCTTCTACTTGAAAAGTGAGAAGCATGACGTCTCTAACTACATATTTTTGTATTATGTAGGCTCATACACCAGGAGCACCTGTTGTTAGAAAAGCCTATACAGTTTATATTTGGGATATGACTGCTTGTTTTGTCAAATACATACAACAACCTATAAAAATAGTATCCTGTTATCATTACTGGCTTTCCCCTGATTTTAGTTTACAGCTAAACCCCTGGTACATGTTCTCTCTATTATGTCTGTCACACTACCATCTGGTGGCTACTCAATAGCACAACAATTTTCTAACAATACTTTCAAGATGAAGTCAGACATCAGAGTCATTTAAACTCCTCTATACAGGACAAAATAACTTGATGCTCTCCCAAGCCATCATAAACAAGGGAATAATCATCTTTTACCAGGAAGTTTATTTCTGTTTTACCTTATAGGAAGTTCAAGTTTTCTTAAAGTGAAACCCTGTGTAGAAAAATATTGCTGGTTTTTTATTAGAAGCATAATTAACTGTAAAATAAGCCACACTTACAAAAATACAACAGAGAGTTACAATCCTTTCTTCTCAAACTTGTATGTGAATACTAGCTTTCAGCACAATTCTTACTTATTGGTGAAGAAAACCAAAATGAGACGGATTCACGAACTGAAGAAAAAGCCACCAGCCACTGCTTTCCAATTCTCTCGTATCTCTTTCCCTCCCTGATCCTCATTTGTTCAGAAACCCACAAAGCTGTGTGCAACTTTAGACCAAAGAATGAGAAGAAAATTTAATTTTAAAACAATCAAGTTTTTGATTGTTTCAGAGCAGCTTATTTTGATCCCAACTTGGCCAACAGCCAGTAGGCTTTTGGAAAATTCTTTCACCAGCCTCAAACTTCAGTGGATTAGACAGAAAAATTCCTCACCATCTTCCTCCCCACATCCACCCCACCCCCTTTTTTAAATGGACTTTTTAAAGTAGGTTTCTGTTGTTCATAGGGCAGGTTTTAGAGTGATTAATAGCCGCACTTCAGCTATTGTTTTTGAAAACCACCACATAAATTCCAATATTGCTAACACACCTACTGCCTGAAATTCCAGACAGCTAGAGACACTAGTGTTTGGCAAAGAAGAATAGGAACACTAACTACATACTGAAAACTTTCTATCACTGTGAGTTCTGAGCATGAATGAGTGGCCAGCACTTTATCAGAATAACAACAGTATTGGTTAAAACACAAATCCTGTCAGAGCTTTAAAGAAAAGAAAAAAAAAAAAAACCACAAACCTCTAGCTCAGTTTCCACAGGATTTTTCATTATTTTATTTTCAAAATACTTACTGAACTTTAAATTGACAACTGAACTCTGAAAATAAGCTCACTGAAAATAATTATCAGATTTCAAAGAAGTGGAGCATAAAAGCAGTATTTCAACCCAATTGTTTTCACTCCAAACTAGATATAAACCTTGTATCCCTATGTACAAATCTGCCTGGTCTAGGCATTGCAAAAGGCATTGCAAAAAAATTACACTCTGGGGAAAAAGGACACTTTTACTCACATGGGAGCACATGGATGGTCTCAACACTGGTGCCAGGGCTGCTGGTGCTGCCCAGCCCCCCTGCCAGCAGCAGGTTGCACAGACGACAGTGACAGTGGAGTTAGTAACTCCCTCTCCTCTGTCCCCGTTACTGACTCTGACTCACCTTGGATCTGCAACGCTTGGGTTGATAAAGAGCAGGGGAACAAAAGAAGCATCTAATTTTATGAGCTAAGAAGCTGGGCAACAGGCTTCAGATCATGCTTCCCTAGGTGCTGTGCCAGACAGCAGCAGCAGCCTGCTCAGCCCCTTGCCCCAGCAGGACACCAAACTCAGCTGGGCTGTCCCTTTGATGTCTCTGGGCCTGAGGGCTGGGAAGACAAGCCACTGCCCCACAAGGGGTCCAACAGAGAACAAGAAGGAAGACATATAGACTAGTGCAATAAAAAAAATAGCTGGCAGCATTCAGAGTGTGGTGGCTCTGAAGAGCTCCAGGGGGAATTGCAGGGAAAAGAAGTTGATGGTGAAACTGGAGGGGGAAGTGGGAAACAGTAGAGGGGCTGTAGATATTTAGGGTATGGAAGAAGGACCAAAAAACAGGCATAAGGCCCACTTATTATTAAGAAGAGAAGGCAGCAAGTGCAACCAGAAAACCTCAAAGAAACACTGCACTCCCAAGCACAAGCCCCTCAGCAGGATGAGAGCAGCTGTTCGGACATGCATTTTCTGAGCTATTAACTTTAGGGAGATTTCCAGGGCAGGAGCAATGTCAGCCAGATGCCACTGGTGTCTCTCTTTGCCATCTGTCCCAGTTTGAGGTAAATCTATCAGAGCTCTGTTTGAGCCACAGTCAAGTCCCACATTGGAAACTTTCGACACCATTGTTACCACAGCCCTTCCTCTGGCTGCTCATAAAGAAGAGTGCAACCTCCTTTGGAAAGGAAATGGCAAATGGGGTATTAGTTATCAGGCTGAGCTTTATGAAATACTAAAATATTACAGAGGTTTCATTTTCTGAGCATCCATGCTAAGTTTTAAATGATTTTATATATTTTCAATATACTAATATGGGACCAGATTTATCTCCTAATAGGAATGTTATGAGATACTACTAGGTTCATAATTCAGCACTAGTTACACAAAATTGCAGGAAAATGTCACCATCTTGCCAAAAAGATAAGAAATTAGACTTCAAAAACAGCTGCAGGGACAGACAAGACAAGTGATTTTCAGACAGCATGCCAATAAAAATATTTAATTGTTCTACTGCTACTCTCCCAAAGATCCTTCAATGTCTGCTTTCTGGGGCAGAGGATGACATTAACTTACTTGTATATGTGTAGAGGAAGTCAACAGAATCAGTTGCTAGGATCAATAAAGAGGAGAAGCAAGGAATGACAAAAGGAGGAAGACGGTAATTTGTAGGAGTGGACACACATAATTAGAACTGAGGTGTTAGGGAAAGTTGTGTATATGGATATCTTTTCATTATCATCCACGGTAACTCTTCCTTAATTGTTGCATAAGGACTGAAATCAAACTAAAGACACATATTCATATAAGCTTTGACTGTTACAAAACATCATAAAAGAGCAAAATGACTGCATCTCTGTGAGCATGTAAAAGCAATTGGCATTCCCTAGTCATGACTCAGAAATGCTAATTCTGTCCAAATTACCCGGTTACTTTGAATGACAATAAGAACATTTCAAAGCTCATTGAGATCTCAGTTATGATGTGCAATGCCATTTAGACTGGTGATTTTCATAAACCTCTCAGCAAACACTTGTCTCAACCTCCTCCCTGTCACCACATTAAAAATTTCTCTCTAAAATTGCAAAGCCCCAGCTGTGCAGGCTCCTGTTCTGCACCATCTCAGGACAGCCTGGAGACATGACATCTCCATCAACACCAATACACTTGCTGGACAATAGCTTACTTCGCATCTGCCACAGAAAGGAAAGATCTTTCCCCTCCATATTGTGTACTATTATAACCCTTCTAAACTAAATAGACTTAAAAATGTAAAGAACCAAAAAATATTTGTTGTTAGTTGGTTATAAAGTGGAGAAAACTTATGTTTAAAATTCCTTTTCTCCCAACCTACAAGCAAGATCACAAAAATTGCTTAGGTGGTCCTGACCACATAAGGTTACTGCTCCAATAAGCTCCTGCAGCATACAGCTATCTTGCAGAATTACTTCTTTTCTTCATTTGAAGATACACATCAAAAGAAATATTTCATCCTCTAAGCAGTTTTTATGCAAGTACAATCATTGTTGCTCTGACCTTCCTTGATTTTGTTTTTCCACACCTGCTCTTGTACATGAGCTCTTCTGATGCTACTCCATCGGAGAACCACAGAGACCCAGGTATTAATAAAATCAGTAACAAGAAAGGGACCAGCATGAGTGGGGCTGCTCCAGGACCAGGGCCAAGCTAGCAACTGATGTGATCCTAAAAGAGGCCATGCCTTCTCTGATGGGGCACTCTCCCCCAGGATCCTAGCCAGCAGGCAGAGATGGGGGTGGGTCACAGGCTCCAGCAACAGCCCCAACACAGCAGAGTAAGAGCAGAAGTGCAAAAGGAGATAGGTGCCAAAAGGAGACAAAGCTACTTACTACATGGGACCAAAGGGAGCATCTAGGACAGACTGCCAGGGACAGACTTAGGGCTACAGGGTGTGGTTGCTCAGGCTGCTACTACTTGTAGCTGAATAAAGATAAATAAACTAATGTGCTTAGAAATAGCATTTTAGAGACTTATTTCTGTGATCTTTATAGTTATAAGTCTGAGAAAACTTACGCTTTGTTACATGCCCCAATATCTAAAACAAAACTAACAGATACAGGAGTCTGAGTTGCAAGGGCAAATCCCACCACAATCTTCAAGATTTGGAGTGGAATTAAGTGTACTGGGAATACTTTGTTCCACACACATGCATTCTCCTTTTGGGTGTGGGTGTAAGGCCATAAGACATTGTGCTGTGTGGTTTTTACCTTATTTGCATGCTCCCAATTTTACTCTGTGCTCCATTAAGATGAAGTGGGGGTGTAACATTCTGGAAGCTCCTAAATAAACCTTCTAAATATTTCCTTACTCCTCTGCTCTGAGATGCTGCTGGGTGTAACAGGCTAGAGAATCACATCAAAGAGCTGCAAGCCAGCAGCTTTTGCCATGGCTGAAGAGAGAAGCAAGGAACAAAGCCTCCAAGCTGTTGAAAAATGGATGCTTTCTGAGGCATCAGAGGACATGGCAGATTTTTCTGCAAATCAATGTTAATGAAGTAGTTGTAGTTATCACCTGGCTAATCTTCTCGCAGTGTTGGAGCCTGTTGCCTGGAGAGATGGTGCCACATCTGTGAAGGCATGTCCCGCACCAGGATGACTTCAATCCCTGGCTAAACCCCCATCATGGAGCAGCTCTGCTCAGGCTGCTCACTGGTTATTTGGGTGGTTTATGGCTTTCTTAGTGGAGGCTCCAACAGAACTCATAGAATTTCTTTTTCCAAAAGGCAACAACTATATTTCAAATGATAGCACCCATGTGGTACAGGCTGTGAAAACAAATGCGTTATGCATCCATGCAAACTATGCACAGTCTTTGATTTACCCTTAAAAATCAACATTGAGGATGCAAAAATGTCCCTGAAAGTTATTATTAAGGGCTACCTGTAGTTTGATATAAATCATCAATAATTGGTATTACTGTTCCTATGCCACCCCCTCTCTCCAGTCAACAGAGGGCCATTGCAGGATTCAGTCACGTTTGGCTGATCAAGCTGACAGGTTGTATTCCTAGGGCTGTTGGCAGCCAACATAAGTTAGAGCAGCCCTGAGGTTGATTTAATTTAAATTGATGGACCTGCTGGAATGGACTGACCTCAGAATGAACTTCATCCCACCTTTTTACCCCTTTTCCTTACCTAGGCTATATAGTACTCAGTGTAGCCTACTGAATGTATAAATACACATACATGCATTTTATTTCACTGAAAAATTGAAAGCCACTGAATAATTTCACCAATTCTTAAGTAGGTCTAAGACTGCCTCCAGGAAATTCTTTCCTGCTCTTCTTTTGAGCTGAAATATAATTTGGACAGTTCAGTCAAAGCAGTGTAAATAATTATGCAGAGCAGTCAATATAGTTCGTAGTATCTTGAGGTTTGAAACATTTAGATGGCATCTGGACTAGTGATATAAATAAAACCTATCCTTTTAGGGAAAAAACTTTCAAAAAAGCCAACAGCTATTGTACCTCAATAACCTAGTGATATAACATTGCCACGGCAAGTAAGAGGCTACAAGTTTTGTACTGAGTTTGTAAGACCACAGCACAGAGGCTTGATGCCTTTGCTTTGTCTGATCTTGCTTTAACATGCCTGCAGTTTGATTTTGACTTGACCTAGTTTAAACGTTTTTTTTTTTTTCCCCTGGCCAGATGGACATGGCTATTTGCTTTACTTTCAGTTGTCATTGTATAATACCACCATAGTTTTATACAGATAGCAGTAATAAACAATCTTTCAGTGCAAAGTGAAATATTTATGATTAACAAAACAAAGTAGTGCAGAGGAACAGAGGTCCAGTATAACAGTAGAGGCCCTGAGAAGTGGGGACACAGGGTGCACTGTGCCGGGGTACAGGTCCAGGATGATAAGAGATGGGTGTCACAGGCTGGCACTGAGGACCCCATGGCTATAAACAACTCACCAGTGGTCAGGGACAAAACCAGTTTATAAGTATCAAGAGAAAAGAACAGGTACCTAACATATGTAAAAGATATCATATAAATTCAGATGTATTACAGAGATGCAGACTATTGGAGAACAAGCAAGGTATAAAAATATTAGCAAATGTAAGTAACCTTAAGTGCACCCCAGAGTGAAAAAGGAGCCATCAAAACCACATCTCTCCAGGGAATGGGGTCCAGAGCATGATTTGCCATAATAACACCACCACCACCAGACTGCAGCCACTGACCTTATGAACCCAGTGCAGCAGTCGAAAGGTGAGCATAACCCCAGGGAAAGGAATAGAAACTAAGAGGTTGTGTAACAATTTTAACTGCATTATTATTATTGGCATGATTTTTTTTAAGGGATATTACTGTAATGCTGTTGTTTCTGTATATAAGTATTTTGTGTAATGCTAGATATGGACTAATAATGATTCATGGCTTAAACTGTTAAGATTTGCCTAACAATTTATTAGTTTATGTAGAAGGTGTTTGCCCATAAACAATATTTATTTTTCAGGGTCTTATGCTCAATCAACAACTCCCTACGTGCACAAATAAGAACAGGCTGTCTAGATCAAACAGTAAGTATTATGGCTTATTACTGTGATACTGAAGCTTTCCAACTTACTGCATGTTGATATTGATATCTATAAAATTCTACAATAATAAGCCATAAAAACTGGATGCTCTTACACACTTACCTGGCTCAAACCTCTAAGATCTATTTAGGTTGATGTTCTCAATTTTCTAAGAATAAACATACATATATACACATACATACATAAATTCTGATAAGCTCACCTTAATTTTACTTCATTGTTATGTATTTTGAAGGCTGCATCCTTCAGCCAATTTGCATAAGTGTCTTCCATCTCAATACTTTTCAATTTTTTGAAGTAGATGAAATTACACATTTCTTAAAGGAAAAGCCCAAATTCAAGTTCCTCTTTTTGATTTCTGCATCTTGTCACAAGGCTCTCTTACAGACTACTTTTTCAAGTTCCTTTTATTACAGAGCCGCTAGTCCATTGTTGGTTTGACTCAAGAGTTATTCTTGGTTTGCTTTTCTGTGTTTATTTCTCCTATTATGTATGCCCCCAAACTATTCAAAGTTTAGATCTATATGTGATACACTTTATGTTGCTCAGACTTGCCCTCATGTAATAAAAGACTTTCTAGTGAAGGATAAAAATATGCTCTTACATGGCAGTAGGCAAGAGCAAGAATACTACAAGGTTCCTCTCCAGTATCCCCCCCAAAACAGTTTTCAGTATCTAATAACAGCTTGAAACATCCAAGAAAAGCAAACAAAAATTAAGAAGAGGCATGACAAAAGCTCTACATCTTTTGCATTCATAAGGATAGTGAAGGCAACTTTTAACACAGAATAACAAAGCTGCTGTTCTACCTGTCAACAAGACAGTAAGAAACTTTGATGCAGAAAAAGATGCATTGTGATACTGACAACTCTGTCAAATTCATGTGACTTACCGTAAGCGGTTGGTTTTCTGACTTGTGTAACTAGTATTCTTGCATCTTGAGCCAACATTACAGAAAAGGGTCCTCATGAAAGGATAAAGGCCCCGACTTGGTAAATCCCGAGCTTCTAAGTAACCTAAAACCACACAGTAGCAGAATTAAAAACAGAAACATTGCAATTACAAACCTGTACCATTACATTGTGTTCCCTTCTCCTAGAAAATGGCTTTGTCACCTGCAAACAATAAATTTGTATCCATGGCAGGTGATCCATTTAAGAACAACTAATTCACCACAGGAAATGAGCAACAGGGCATAACATTCGAGAGTCCTTGAAAAGTGGTTTTCACTGTAGTAACAGTGTTACAACATCATATGCTTTCTAGTATCACTTCCCCAAATGTTTATTGAGCTAGATCAGAATGTAGACTTCTTCACAAAATAGTAATTCCTCTTTTCTCCCAGGCTTTCATGAGACGAAGGAACTGGTATTCAACAATGTATGAATGTACATCCATCAAGGCTGCCTAAACAGCACCTTTCCCATATCACTGGAATTTATCTATATTTGTCCATAGTTTTGAGAATTTAAATTTCAAAATATAAAGCAACTTTTTTCTTGTTTTGAAGCTTAAGGAATAGCTATAGGGTTCATATTCGATTTCTCTGTTTAAATCAGCTAAAGTTGAGAAATAAATGAAAGATAATTTCCCTTCTTTTATAACCTTATTTTAGCAACAATTACATCAAAATTAAGATATAAAATGAGGAGGAGATAAAAAGGGTAACATTTGGGCTAGTACTTTTACTGAATATTCATCATTGAAAGATGCAGAAATAGGGCATTTATTACACGTACATGATACTTTAAAATCCTAATTTTATGAAATTCAAATGCCTGGGGATTTTTTTGAGATATGTACCATTAGAAACTGCACTGTTAGTAAACCATCCTTCATTCTTCAACTCTTATACAACTGATATATAAGAGTTGGCTCTGCTCTACCACAAACCAGGATACCCACCTAGCTATGGCTTGCTCAGATCCACAGCTGGACAAGACTGAATCCTACTATATTTAAGCCCCCCATTCTAGGATATCTTTACTATTTCCTAAATACTTCTACAAGCAGAGGTGCCAAAAATAGAATGCAGAACAAATAAAACATACAGTTTTCCCTGTACTTAGGGGACTCCTGGAAGCGGATTGCAGCCAGAATCAAGAAAAGCACACATGGCCAGAGTATTTCAGTGAGAGACAAGACCTGAAAAGGAAAAGCAAAACTTCATCAGTACTGTAGAAGACAGGATTTGGGAACAAATAATTAAAATTCATATATCATAGAATCGTTTGAGTTTGAAGGGACCTTAAAGATCGAGTTCCAACACCCCTGCCATGGGCAGGGACACCTCCCACGAGAGCAGGTTTCTCAAAGCCCCATCCAGCCTGGCCTCGAGCCTTTCCACTTTATCCTTTACTAAAAACCATTCAATATCCCCTCTACAACTACTTAAGGGAAAATAACATCATTAAAATCAAATTAGTAATTAAGTCTTGTATTTAAAACCCTTATAACTTTTCCAAACACACTACTTCCAGAATCCAAAAACAATTTTCACTTCTGTTTATAGTGTTTGTCGGTGTTTCCCTCTGGTCAACACAACACAGTGATTCTGCTAGCAGCCAGCAGCATTTTGCACCTTGCTGCAACTCCTCATGCTCTCCTTCTTCTTCCCTGGCTACCTGACTGCTGCCATTCACACCCTTTCATTCCCCTGCAGTCACCTCTCTCCAAAAGCTGCCTTTGTCACCTCCATCAGCTTGTGAGACCAAGCCAACGGGCTTGAGGCTGCCCACCACCATGCTTCTTACTTTTCCTGCCTTCCTGTTTCCAGTGCCACAAAGAAAAGGCACCCAAGTTGGTGCACTGCGGATCTCACAGATTTTGAGCTGGTCTCTTCTGGGCAAATCTCACATACACAGCATGTGCTTGCCTTCTGCAGAGAGGATGCAAACTCCCAAAAGGATTACTCAGAGAAAATAAATTAAAAAAAAAAAAAAAGGCAAAAACAAAAAAAAAAAAACCAACAACAAAGAAAATAAACCGCCTCAATTTTCAGCTGCAAAAATGAAGAAACTGCCACTCAGCCAACTTTTGAAAGACTGCTAGATTCACCAGTAAAAGTGATAGGAAAGTGCAAATATTGAACTCAGCAACAGAGATGTAGTAGAAATGACAAAGAACCACACTAAAGATCTCCCATTAGAGGCTATTAGCTTCTCTGAAGCATACTGGGAATTTTTATTTCTAAACCGTCAGAGCTGAATCAAATCCCACTGTGGAAGTGATTCCTAAACTTGGGTATGTTAGAAAAATACCTGAAAAAGTAGTATAATGCTTAAGAACAAAATCTAATGGCAGACTTTTGCCTGAGGAAAAGGTCTGCTCTGCTGAACATGATGCAAGGAACTAAAGACTTCCTGAAATTTAGGGAAATTACCACTTATCTAAACTGAACACACTCCAAACCCAGTAAGAGCCAACAAAATAATCAAAAAAAAAAAATAGGCCTGCTGTTTTTAAATTTTTATGGAGTAGCAAGGGCTGGCTGCTCCCTGAGGCATGGGGAGCCATGCATGGCAATACCACCCACAAGACTCTACAAAGTGAGCAGGAGAGGGCAGGCCCAAGCATCACAAACAGCTTCAACCAAGGGTCATCAAGCCAAGGTCACAGTGGTGAGGCAGGACCATGGTCAAGCCAGAAAGACAGTGGCCAAGCTCAAGAGCTGAGCTAGATAGTGGTGCTCCTCTGACTTTACCCAGGCACAAAAGCCCCATTTCAGCTAAGGCCTGAGCCCAGATAGAGCTGGTCAGGGCCACTAAGGCTTAGAAGTGCCCCCAGAGCCCTGGCAACAGCATCCCCTCCTTGGCACATTCATCCCCATATCTCTCATCTAGGATCAGAGGGGCCTTGCTGTGGAGTGGTGCCATTGCTACAGGGTTGGGGGAAGGGAGGGCAGAGCCAGATACAAGGGATGAGGAAAGACGTTGCAGATGAGAGCTGGAGGAGGCATCACCAGGCTGCCCCTGGAGACACACAGCACCAACCCCCAGAGCAGTGCTGGGGGAAGGGAGTGGGATGGCAGGTCCTACAAGAAGCCCCGTGGGAGACCACAGCTCAGGACAGGGTAGATGGTTTATAGGGGGCAGGCCCCAGAGAGCCACAGGCTGGGCTCCCTGGTGCTCACCTCCAGGCTCAGGGCCACCTAAGCTGGCAGTCAGGGCACAGCACCAGACCCTGCTCCCTAAAAGGCAGGGAGCCAAAGGAGATGCCAGGCCAGCAGGGTCCTTCTCAGGCAAGGCAAGCAGGCTAGGCAAGGGGAGCAAGATTCATCCAGTAGTTCTGGATCTCCAGGACAGCTTGCAGCGATGAGACATGCCTAAAACCAAGACAAGACGCTAATCTGCAAGCCAGAGCTGCAATCACCAGAAGAGCCTATTGTGAAGTACAGCTAAACCAGACACTGCTACTCCTACTGAGTTTAAATAGGGGCAGGGCTCAGTGTGTGGGTGGAGACCCCGGTGAAGTTGTTCAGGGTCATTAAGCCCCATCAGTGGCCTCAGAACCTTGACACCTGTGAGCAGAGATGTAGGTGTATTTAGGTATTCAGTTGAGAATGTCCTCAACATAGGATAGAGCTCCTTATTGTTTGCACTTCTTTGCCTTTTAGTCATCTTTTTGTAAGCTGGAGAAGCCCTTTGGGATTCTGCAGTATGGAGACTATCTCTGGGGAACTTGTGGACTAATCAAAGTCT
Organism: Scolopax mira; assembly: GCA_004320125.1. Taxonomy (NCBI): domain Eukaryota; kingdom Metazoa; phylum Chordata; class Aves; order Charadriiformes; family Scolopacidae; genus Scolopax; species Scolopax mira. The sequence continues at coordinate 11,081 of BJBW01013130.1, read as the reverse complement.
TCTGATTTCAAACGCTCTGTTCTGTACTCTATCTGTTCTACTGAACTGGACTTTTAAAGGGGCTTCCTTTATCTCTTGCAAGCAGATCAAGTATAAGCAAACAAATTGAAAGTGCAGTTGGCTCAATAGCTTCCAAGTCCCTTGCACAATATCCAGAATCATACTTGTGATCCCTGGGTGCTAAAATAACTATGCCAGCTTTTTGCTCCTTCAGTGCAACAACCAGGACAGAACACAAAGTGATGTAAATTAAACCACAGCTAATTCCAGGTGCTCTACAGCTGAAAGCACAGGATTGAACTCATGGCTAAAACAAGTCACTGGTTGTCACCTACCAACTTACTTGACCTGTTCCTGGAATTCTTTGCCTGCAATTAAATTTTAGAAATTTTTTGAACTTTAAGAGTTTGACCCACTGAGAATTGCTGCTGGATTATCAGGTGGCACGTAGAACTCAAAGCAGACAAAGGGCAAGAAATAAGTCATTTATAGGTTTAACTGAGTGTCAACTGGCTAAGAATATGAGACAATAAATACTGATTAGAAAATTCACATAGGCTGTAGCATAGTAGGATATGCCAGCTACAGAACAGTTGAGGACTGTCTTCTGGTTTAAGCTCTTCCAAAATTAATCCGCTTAGTCAGAATATCCAAAATCTATCATGCATGGAAGGGTTATTATTCCAAATCATGGACAAATAAGCCAAAGATTCTTAAAATGCAAAAATACTACAGCAGCATTTTTTAAAATGGGCACATTATCTTTTTTTTCTTTTGGTAACAAAGCTAGGGATCAACATGATCATTGCACAGTAACACTAGCATTGGATGGGTAGAAAGACAGAATCAAAGAATTTTAAGGGTTGGAAGGGACTTTAGGAGATCATCTAGTCTAACCCCCCTGCCAAAGCAGGCTCACCTCGAGCAGGCTAGACAGGAATGCATCCAGATGGATCTTAAATATCTCCAGAGAAGGAGACTCCACAATCTCTGTGGGCATCCTGTTCCAGTGCTCTGCCACCTTCAAAGTAAAGTTTTTCCATGTGTGCGGAGGGAATTTTCTGTGTTCCAGCTTGTGTCCATTGCCCCTTGTCCTGGTGTAACCAGGCACCACTAAGAGCCTGACCCCATTCTCTTGACACCCACCCTTTAGATATTTATAAACACTGATGAGATCCCCTCTCAGTCTTCTCTTCTCCAGGCTAAACAGACCCAGGTCTCTCAGCCTTTCCTCACAAGAGAGATGTTCCATCCCCCCTGATCATGTAATGAAATAAGAGCTGTAAACAATTGTTACCCTTATTCTGGGCTGCATTCTCTTTGGCTGTTTTCATTCACCTGAGAAACCTCACTATACCTAAAGGATAGGTAAAGAGATTTGGGGGAATCTATAAAATTCATAGTTTAATAACTATATCAAATTTGCAACTGGAGAACAACAGTCAGCCAAGCAAGTGTAGGCCTATTAGAATAACTTTTGTTGTTTAGAAGTTTTTTGGAAAAGAGTTTCCTCCTTTTCCATTTATCTCTAAAATTTCAGTATGAATTAATGGCTATCAGAGGTGGACTTCTTAGTTTAATATGCTTATGCTTTTCTTTATTAGAGTACCATGGATGTTGATAATGGCAATTGCAGGGAACCTAGGAATATTAAGAAATAATCCCATTGTCCACATTGCCACAGACTGCGCCAGCTGTCTTTACCATCTCAACCATGACCTGGGTAGCAACAGCAGCAATGCAACAGCAGCAACCATGCAGCTGATGCTTGCAGTCTGAAATAGTTGGTGTTTTTTTCCCAACTTCCAAAAGAGCCTTTAGCAGTCCTGTCCTTTGGTAAACTAATGATTTTTTTTCAGATGAATAAAGCAAACCCCACTCAGCTGGCTTCCAGCAGAGCCTGTGATAACAGGGGAATTTGGAATAAGTACAAGAACTGAGAAGGCAGTTTCAGAGGCAACAACAGGTTAGGCTGAAGTGGAAATAGATCGGAGGACTCAATGAACCATCAGCATGCTGCAGACATTAAGAAAGCAAAATTGATCTTACTGAGCAAGTTATTCCCATTAAAGGTGGGAAGTAATGCTGCTGTACAAGGCATATTCATGTTAAAATAGGAAAGTCACCAACAGAAGAAGGTCCGAGGAAAGGGATTTTGAAAGATGGCAGCCCTTCTGCATCTGTTTTGTGAAGGCACAGAGAGGAACTGGAGTCTGATGGAGTCTCATGCCAGCTCTGGTGAGTTGCACCTGGGAAGAATGGTGAATCTGGCAGCGGAGCTGTAGGACCTGGCTGATAAAGGCAGTCAACTTTGTAACCGCTCACTGCTACTTTATTTTATTTTTATTTTTTTGCACTGATGCAAAAACAAAAGGACACTCTAAAGTAAGCAAATTTTAGGGCTGTTTATATCTTTTAATGTGTGGAAAAAGGAGTGTGAACTCTTAAAGACAGAAGCAGGGCAAAGATGACAATCATTGTAGGGGCAGATGAAGAGCAAGAATCATACCAGCATTTTCTCTCATGCTTAACAAACATTAATACAAAATGAAAATAATTAAAATTAGCAACTTTTTTAAAAAGGCATAGCTTTAGGATAAGCTATATTTCTGTTTTCTCCTAATAGTCATATTAGCAACTACACAGTCCAAGGAATTCACAAGGTGATTATAACCCCAATTTTGCTCTTAAGTGGGGTATCAGGACAAAGGAATTTAGGAATCACGTTTTGTACTTTACCTATCTGCAAATTTGGATAGTAATAAATACTACATAAACAATATTTAAGAAATGCAGTGATAGAAAACTTAAGTAATATAGTTGCCTGGTAGTGTGTATCTATCTCCTGAGCTTCCATAAAGCAAAAACTTCCGAAAACTCAGAAATGAGAAGGTATGCAATGGCAATTTCAAACTTCAACTGTTGTCTAAACACACGTTATCCTGCAATGACTTTGAATCACGTTAGTAAGACATGTTGATGCCTGCCTGAATTTAAATCAAAACACCTACTCTTTATAGAACACTTAAGTCTGTCACAGCCCCTTTACCCTTCACCATGTGGTATCAACTAATACCACATGGCACTCCTGACATATCATTAGTGCCACAGACCACACTTGTCTTCTAGCCCTAACTGCTGGTAAATAACCACGAAAAGACAATCACCTTCTGCAAATAGATCTACACAATATAATACAGAGCTGAAGCACACCAGATCTTTCAGTGGGGTCATATCTCTTCAGATTCACAAGGATCTGCCTGGCCCTTTGTATAGTTAGATGATGGATACAACTGGATTTCTCCCTGTGTAACTGCAAATGGAGCACCTTCATGGCTCAGTGCTCAGAAATTGAGCACATAAGGAGGTTTTGCAGGGCAGCTCCTGGCTTTCAACAGTCAGAATTAAGTTTGCTTTGGGTCATCCATTGTAATTCCTGGTTTGGGGGAGTCTGCATCTCAGTGAGCTCTCTTTTCAGAAAAGGTACCAATAAGGCAAACTTAAAACTTAAACGAGTTAAGATTTTGTCCCTCAGAAATAGATATGAGGGAAAACTAGACAAAGCAAGGAGAGAAATAGATCAGCATGGAGAACAGGAATACTGAGGGGCCACTTAATGCACACTGGTTGAAGTACAAGGAACAGGGGGCATACACAAGTGTTTAGAAACGAAGAAGAATATAACTAAAAGTATCCCTCTCCCCAAAATACCTTTCATGTTAAAAAAAAATCACTTGAAATAATTTGAAGAAGAAATTCTCTCTCTAAATCACGTTATTTAAGTGAAATATTTCTGAAATTAAAAGCTGTGTGTTTATTTAATTGAAGTAATCCTATCTGAAGCAGCCAGCATCCCTCATTGCAAATTCCCACATCACCAGAGACAAGGGAAATCAATGAGAAACTATTCATTGTAGTGACACATTTTTCAAAAAAAATCCTATCTCATTTGAGAGAATTATTTTCCTTTTATCTTAATTTTAAAAAATCATGCCAATCATAGTAAAAGCAAACAATAACATCTCATCTCATATTTGAGTATTATTTTAATTTTGACTGCTGTTGAAGTAACTGACACATTCTTTTGCATATTGGAATTTGAAAGCTTAAATTAGGCTTTGTAGAGTAGACAAGAAAGTAAATTTAGAAGTATGTACAATTTTATTATACAGTCCTTGCAGTCTTCATATCTAGATTTTGATCTCAGTTGTGCAAGCTTTCTTACATTATCAATGAGTACCTGTAATGTGAAGGAAATTGATTTTCATCCTCCCCACTGCTACAAACACCTGCTACAAACACCGGTAACATCTAATGATAATTTAAAGATAAGCTGTGGCTCTCCAAAAGTTTTATGAGATGTCCTATCTCATTTGCAAATATGGGAGCACTGATGTGTTCAGCCATTTTAGAGTTAAAACACACTGTTGTTCTCTATTTGGGTTTTCAACAATTAGGAGACCAAAGGCAAAACAAGGCAGTCAGTCTGTCGCTGCCAATCTGCTGTGAAAAGGGAAAATTAAGGTAGATAGAAACACTCCTTCCAACAGATACTAAAAGAAGACTTAAAATATTCTTCTCTTTATAATTTCCAAAGACTCACCGGTTGCCTCACACGGCAGAGCCAATTCTTCCAAAATAGAGCCTTGAACTGGTGTACAGCATGCCCCATATCGCCTTCTCTCTCCTGCATCCGCTTGAAGGTGGCTTCTTAAGGACTTTCTAACTCAGAATCATCTCACCAAGCAGCCTGAACGTATTACTCAGTAGCTGATTAATTCCAGAGCTAGAGAACGGTGCAAGAGATTTGCCTGCTTGCTGAGAAAAGATGAGATTATGTTTCTGCCTCCTGTTTTGCATTCGTTGAGGAATCTCATCTTTCCATTTGCTCAGTGCAATGAACAGTAAGGGGATGGGTTTGTAAAAATGCCTTCAGGGTGCTTTACTCCACAGTATATATTCTGCACTCATTTCTACTTTTCTGGAATAAAATTGAATGCAAACAACAGGAAAAAAAAACAGTTTTTATGTTATTTAAACACACATTATGTTATGTTATATTTAATATGTTATATTAAAACACACATTTGTCTTTTTCCCAAGTTTGGTGACTTTCTGTCACTGCAGTGTTCCTGTAATTTTGCATGCATATGCTTATATTTTTTGGTGAAAAAAAGGAATAGTAGGGAAAAAAGTGACTTGTTTAACCATGTGCCCTATAAATGTCTGTGTACTTCTAGAACACCCTTATAAGCACACATCTAGCATTGAAGTGTTCCCATTGCATCATCATATGAGTGTTTAATGTTATATTATAAAGAGGGTGTGTTTGACATCTCATTCTCCTTTTTCAGTATACATTTTCAAGTATACATAAATGTGAATATTCTGACAAGTCCGAAAAATGTGTTAACTAATTGCCACATGCCACCCAGGATGAAAATTGGTCTTCCAGCACTTCCTTCAGCAAAGAGGAGGGAGGGCAATTCCTGGAGCTGCTGGGGGTGGTCTGTGGGAGAGGAGCCGGTACATACCTGTGGCAGCAGGGCCACCTGGAGAGTGTCTGCTGGTGCAGAGCTGTGATGTTTCACAGCAGGGTGAGGGTAACCTACTCTGCCAATGGGAATTGCCACCTTGAGTGGAAGAGCAAACTTTCTGTACATTTTGTTCTACCCAAATGAATTGCCTAAGATAGAATCTGATCCCCAAAATTTCTCTCTGTGGTCAATGGAGACACATAACACAGCCGCTATAGAAGGTGATTCAAACCACCTAAAATCTGAATCATGAATCACACACACATTAGGACAGTGCAATGCCTGAACAAATTTTCTTTATTTCTCATTATTGCTGAGTAAATTGGACACTTTCTGCAAAATGTGTTACTAATGAATGAAAGAGACTTCTTAACATTCATGGCTATTTTCCTGTATTAAGAAGAAAATCCCTCAAAATCTAAAAACTTTTTGGAAACAGAAGTCACCAGTGAGGAATCCAAATTTCCACTAGACTTGAGCTAAGGCAGCAATCTAGAAAAATTAATAAACCTGATGATACTTCTGCTCTGAGGTCCACTGAGGTCCACTGAGCTCTGCCAGTTCCCATGGGATGAGGTTCACCTGGTGTCTTATGTCCAGTGTCTAAGCTTCCCTTTCCCAAATTTTTCATTTGGGTCACCCAGCAGCAGTTTTTGGCCCTCCAGAGCATGTTATGAAGCTTAGTTACTTCACTACAGTTAAACTAATTGCTTTATCCATTAAAAAAACATGTATTTAAAATGGTGCACATTTCTGTTTTAACTTTTACATTTTCCATGGGTTCAAGGCATAGAGAAAAAACTGATTATATAGATATCATGACTTTGTAAATTTTTTCATACTGGTAAAAATCATGTCCCAGCAAAGCAGAAATCACTGATGCAGTCTGCACTGAATGCATAGTCTGTTGTGACGCAGAGTATGACTAAGCTGAGTTCCTTTCTTCCTCAAATATGGCGGGATTTTCTTTTATTTTCCCTGCTCTGAATCAGAAAAATTACTGGAACTGCATTGCATCTAAAGATGAGCATTGAAGCTAGTGAAGCATCTAGCGCACAAGCCTTCTGAGGAGCAGCTGAGGGAACTGTGGTTGTTTAGTCTGGAGAAAAGGATGCTGAGGGAAGACCATATTGCTCTTTGCAACTACCTGAAAAGAGGTCTTAGCAAGGTGGAGGTTTGTCACTTCTCCAACGTGGCAACTGTTAGGATAAGAGGAAATGGTCCCAGGTTGCGCCAGGGAAGGTTTATATTGAATATTAGGAAATATTTCTTCATCAAAAGGGTTATCAAGCATTGGAACAGGCTGCCTGGGCAAGTAAGTGATTGAGTCACCATCCCTGGAGGTATTTAAAAGACATGTAGATTTGGACATGGTTTAGTGGTAACTTGGCAGTGCTAAGTTAACAGTCAGGTTCAATGGTCTTTTCCAAACTAGATGATTCTATGAGTGTATGATTTAGCTTTAAATAGAAATGTGAAAGTCCTCAGGACATAGTAAAAAACTAAGTAGCTCAGTGTTTACCTGAATGATGTACCTCTAAGGCAGGATTAATTAGTTATGTATGAAGGGGGTCTACTGAGCACATCTTCTGTTCTTCCATTAAACCATTTTCAACCCCACTTCTCTGTCAAAGTACTGGCAAAGTGTGCATCTCCGGTAGTTGTCACACACGTTACCATCTTTCTGCTTCCTCCAGTGCTGAAGAGCAGCCCCCACGCTGTGCAACAGAGACAAGTCCCCCACATCTCACATCTCCCATCCTCCCCTCATTCTGGGGCTCTCCTCATGGCATGCCCTATGGTGGTGAAGTGTAGCAGGGCAAACAACTAAAAACGAAGAATGCAGCTCACCAAGGAGGCCCGCATCACCCCTGGCTGGCACTTGCATAAGGGATGTTTCTCTGCTTTTGGTCAAGCAATGCTAAAATCCCTGCAATTTCAGAGAATGTAACAGTAATTTTGTTCACCAGGACCAAAGGCAAAATTCTGAGGTAGCTGAGACAGAAATCCTGTGCACTGTTGAAGTATGCATGTTTAAACAAATACTTGTCAATGATTGAATATTGTGAGTATATGTATGGGTTCACACAGCCGTTTTTGAAAACTGAGGAGCAGAATCTATAGTGTGTGATTTGTAGGAAATAGTAAACTAATCAATTAGCATAGTGAAATATAAGCAGGTATTTATCAAAGTAGCTGGTACAGAAGGCAGTTCCTGACTAGCATGTAAGCTGAAACAGCTCACATGAACCATTTGCCAAATTATTTTGAACAAGTAGTTCTGCAAAATCTCTGTTCATCCAAGTATGTGATGCACATAATTTATTATGCTCTATATAATTACATACTCATAAATGCTGCATTCTAATTTTTAATGCTAAAGAACTTTTCATGGATACAGGAAATAACTATGTTGTATGCAATTAGTAGTTGGTACTAATGAATTACTAACTCCTCATTTTACTATATAAGACACTCAATAGACTAGCACCTTTCACCAGAGGGTTCTGTTAACTTCATTTGCCCTCATACATCATTGTCCTTTCCTAAAGAAATTAATTCTTGCCTAGTAGAGTTGTTTTTCCTAGAACAAAAGCTATGAATGAAAGTAAAAAATACATCATAAACGTTCAACCAAGAACAATCCCTGCAGTGGCACTCTGGGAAATTACTTCTAAAAATAATTTTAGAAGAAATAGGATGTATGAGCCTTGTCGTACCATTTGCAATATTACACAAATAGGAGAAATATGAAATCAAACCACAACAAACCCTTGGCACAAAAGAAATGATAGTATTAAAAATTAAGCACACAGGCAGGAAAAGCAAATCAGTTTTGGAACATTTTTGGAAAGACACATCAGCTGTATTGCTGCCATCCTGGAAGCTCTTTTGAGTGACCTTGGTTTCATCAGTACTGCGTCAAGCACTGTCCTGTACAAGTTTCAGCCTTAAATAGCAATTTTGTTTAGGAGTGGTATGTACAAAGAGCTTAAAAAAGTTCAAACACATCACAGTTGCTTGTAGGCTCAGTAAAGTATCTGCTTTCAGGGTGCCTTAAGAGGGTGGCTGTAGCCAACAGCAACATGTTGAATATTGCAGGGCAAATTAGCAGGTCCTATATTTCATCATGTGCTACACTCAATCCTTCTGGAATGGAAAAAAGTACGCTCAGAATCAGGGCTCCAAAGCAAGGACAAGATAGTGACTCCCCCTTTTGTGCTTCTGCTTAACCTTAACAGTCTTTGTCTTGGTTTTAACTATAAAGTTTAGCCTTGTAATATGCAAACTATTCAAAACCACTGGGGCAGAAAAAGCAGAGAACCTTCTTCCAGCATCCACCACCTCTGGTTTTAAAACTCAATTCCTTTATAATATGATACTATCAACACACCATGTCTAGCCTGCAGTTTTAGTCTGGGCTAATTAGAGTGAGTTGGCAAACACATTCAAAGAAACATAGTTTTATATGTTAAATAGGTTAAAGCCCAGGAGCCAAAAATACTTTTTGGTAGACGGGAATGCATTCAAATCATGTAAGAATATGGCTGGGAATCTGGTTAACTAGCATATTTTCCTCCCACCACCAACAATTTCTTTCACAAGGTTTACTGTGTGATCACCAGGCTTTCCTTTTAACATTATTAGGAAAACTACTTATAAACATTTACATGGCACAGACCTGTTTTGCAGACAAAGTGCCTGCAGCATGACACCAATTAGTAGCATCTTTCCTGGGAGACACTTCCTGTGTGCAAAGGTAGGATATGATGAAAAATGTTAGTTGTGGGAAAGGTCGAGTAATAGGGTTGATTAAAATGGAGTGACACATTTTAAAACAAACAAACAAACAAAACAGACCCGATCTCTCTTTGTTTGAGCTTCTGGGCAGGCCTATGAACTTCATTCTTGTAATATGAGAGACTGAGAGTAAAATGAAAATTTTTTTGCAATTACAAGCTCAGCGCCAACAAGAAGCATCTGGAATCAGGTTTCTGTGTTGTATAAAACTGGCTCTGTCTGTCTTTTTCCCCTGCCGTGTTTCGTTTGTAGCCTGAGCAAAAGCATTGTCCCTGTCAGCATTACTCTTTCTTCTATTATTCCGCCATAGAGTTTCAGATTTAATGTTGCTCTGTTCAGTGACCTCCTTTCTCTTCAGGCAGAAGATTTTTTTAACTGTAATTTGATTCATGCTCTGGAGTATAATATTAAATGGTAATTATTTTAGAAAGAGAAAGCATGTATTTAAGTCACTCCAACTTAAAATCCAACTTCAGGGAAAGTAAACCTCAACTTCTTGTAGCAGACTATAATAGTGCCATCCAATCACAGTACTGTGCTTTTTTGCATTTGATTGCTGCACACAGATCCAATCCCCAAAGCTCAGCTTGCTGCTCGCAGTACCAAGGACTGCTTTCAGAACATAACTAACTGCTGATGGGCAAACCTAAAAACATTCATACTTCAGTTTCTAACACCTGTCTTGCCAACACAAATGAAACACATCTCTGATTCAATTGTATAAACATTTTATTTAGAAAAATATTGAGACCCAGACTTGAGAAAAAAATCTAGTTCTGTTACATAATGCACTGAAAATCCTTTGCAAGAATTTAGGAAGAATGTTAAAAATATATATTGCATATTACATGTGTATATTTTCAAGAAATACTGAAATTAATGAATTATTTACTTGGTTTTCAAACAATGGATGAAAACATTTATAGTCTAAGCACTTCTGCCAATAGGTCATCTATTAATAAAATAAATAAATATCCACTCCTTCAAGTCACTAATAAAGTTACCGGACATTCTCAGTCTCTTGCAAATTTGAAACAAATGTGTTCTATCCTATTGCCACTGTGGTCTCAGACATTTCTTTAACAAAAAGGTAGGAACAGTCTAGAAGAACACCATTATGTCACAGAACAAACCGTTGCTAGAAAACACCATTTCTACCCTTCATACTTCCGTCCTATTAATATCTTCTGCCTTCCTTCTTTGCTTTTATCCCTTCTGATCTCTGGAGTAAAGCAATTCTGTAGCGCATTGTTAGGTGCAGAGCACCACAGAGAAAAAAAGTTGGCATTTGATTTGAAATGACAAATTTGAAATTTGAGGTTTTCTGGGGTTTGCAGGATTTGTAGATCCACCAGGATGCACTCTGTAATATCAAACACATCCTTAATGTCTTTTATGCTATTAAAAATATCACACAGATAAAATGATCATCACGCCAAAAAGAAAAATAGTGGGACATTTAGCCCAGCTGAAGTGCACCTACATGAACGCATGCAGCTCGGGCAACAAACAGGAGGAGCTGGACGCCATTGTACAGCAAGAAAACTATGATCTGGTTGCCATCAAAGAAACATGGTGGGAGGACTGGCATAACTGGAGTGCTGTGATTGATGGCTACCAACTTTTCAGAAGGGACAGGCAAGGAAAGAGAGGTGTTGGGGTGGCCCTTTACGTTAAGAGCAGTATTGTATGCCTAGAACTTAGCAATATGCATGATGACAGTGTTGAGGGTCTATGGATAAG
>BJBW01013128.1:0-74587 GCA_004320125.1 Scolopax mira | reverse complement strand
CCCCTCCCCGGCTAGCTCAGGCCCCTCCCCCTGGGCACGGCTCAAATGGGATGGAATACCTGTGTCCCTGCTAGGTCCTGGGAACAATTAACCCTTTCCCCACCAGACTCAGTACAGATGTTAAACAAAAATGGCCCCAACACTGAGCCCTGAGGCACATCACTTGTGACTGGCCACCAGCTGGATTTAAATCCATTGAGAACCACTCTTTGGGACCTTCCAGCCAGCCAGTGCTTGATCCAGCGGATCATATGCTCATCCAGGCTGTGCGCAGCCAGTTTTTCCACAAGAATTCTATGGGGGACAGTACTGAATGCTTTTTGAAAGTCCAGGTATACAATATCCACAGCCTTGCCCTCATCCAATAATTGGGTCATTTTCTTTTACTTGAATGTTTCAACAGAGGCTCGTGTCTGATTGCATCAGCCTGCATCACCCACTGCACCACTAAGGATGTGCTGAGGATGCACAGCACTCCTTTAAATTTGCTGTTGTTTTAGAAACACCTTTTTCTCTCTGGCTTATTTTTTTGGTTGAGTGATATTTTTTTTCCCTTTTATATGTTTCAGCATTCTCAGTCATTTTGAAAGATAAATCCTTACATGCACGCAGAGGTGTGGGTTGCACTTAAGAGAATGCTAAACCTTGAGTAAGGCTGGGTCAGTGGGTAATTGTTCAAAAGTTCATAAGGAAACCAAAATGACATTAGGGTCTCATATATTTAAATCTCTGCGATTTAAAATTGTCCCAGTAAATAGCTGGCTAATACGCTCAATCAATGCAGCAGAAGTCTGCTTCCTGGCTCCATTACTCCCCACCTGGGCAGATATTTGGAAAGATTGTTTCTAATTCCATGTGCTCTTTTATATGGGTTTATATTTTATGTGAAGAAGGTGGGAAATTTGCCTTGTGTAACAAACACAAATAATAAGAAATTAATTTTGTAGGGAAGCACAAGCATAGGACAGGCCGTGATTTATGAGCATTTGTGTAAACAGAGGATGCGCGTCCTTAGGCTGAGCCCAGCACCAGCAGTAGGTGTCTGGATTAATCCGTCGTGTGGGCTGGAGTCAGGCTGGATGGTTGGTTTGTTCTTTGGTTTCCTCAGCTGGAATAAGGGAAAAGTTTTGAGCATATGGGTAAAGCTAAATCAAAACGATAAAGCCTTTTGTTCCAGACTGAGGGCATCTGCACAAGAATAACTGTTCCAGAATAACTTATCACGTAGACAAACCAAAAAAAAAAAATCTATTTTAACCAAAAAAATGAAGGAGGTACAGCACTCTGGGTGACAAGCACAGCTCCTGAAAACACATGAATCACAGATCACAATAGGCTCTTTAAGAGCTATAGAAATGATAGCGCTGTTTTCGTAAAGGCACATCATGATCCCATCTATACGTGCATATACTATATTTATACTATGTACATGTATATATTCCAATTCTCTATATATAAAACCCCGATTTACTGGTGTGGCCTTTAATCAAGAGCCTTGACTTGTAATTTTTAGTAAAATAATGTGATAGAAAGGAATGTAATTTATCAAACATTGCTGAATTTATGACAGGAACAGGGAGATAATGGGATTTCTGAAACTGTATGGATGCTCTTCGCAGTGATTTGAGAGGGCAGGATATGGGGAAACTTAACTGAAAATGAGTTCTTTTTTTTCCTTAGATTGTTTGTTTGAAACCTAATCTATTTGCAATTCCCTTATTTTATAGATGCATGTGGATTCTTATATGAATACTAAATTTTTTAGATCACTTATTGTAACAAGTATTTTTTGCCTGGAAAAGATCTCCTGCTGCAGACCTCCATTACTAACAATATATTCTTTCACCGGGTCAGCCTTTATTTCTTTTTAGTCAAAGCTTTCTATCAAATTCCAAACTTGGATTAAAACTGCTGTTCTGACATATTAAACATTGCCTCATCACTCTCGAGGTTTGTCCCACTTTTTTCCCCTTCCTTTTAATTAGACAGTGTATAGAGCACCCCCAGCTAATGCATGCCCAGGTTTTGATGTAAGTGCTCAAGGTAATTTGGAAAGCACAGCAGACATGTGACTGGAGAGGGTAGTTCATTTATATATAATTAGGCACTAAGGCTTGATGAGTCCTCCTGTGCTCCATTGATGCACCGGAATCTGACCCCAGTGGACTTGCTAATGAGCAGAAATGAGTATTTCTGCCCCCAGCCTAGGTCGGCTTCAGGGTCTGCCCCTTCTGCAGCTGCATAGTGAGGTAGGGGGGGCCTGGGGGGAGGGGGGATTCCCTGTCCCTCCCTGTGTCGACTGAGGTTTCAAATGTCTTGAGCAAATGTCCTGGTCCTGGGGAGAGGCTGGAGAGCTGCTGGGCAGCTCGGAGCTGGGGGGCACACTGTCCCCCTTGCTCCTGCCGTGAGCAATACTGAGCTGGGCTGCATTTTCTGTGAGCCTGAGCTGAGCTGAGAGCTCATGTCTCATGTCTGTGGCTGTTTGATGGATGTTGTCTGGGGCTGTGTGTCTGTCAGTGCTGGTGTCATGGGTGGTGTGGAGTTTGGACCGTGCCAGCCCCACAACTGTGGTCCCTCTGTGGAGCACAGGCCTTGTCAGGCTTGCTTTTGCCTCACCACCTTGATGTGGTCTAAGGTAATCTACAGTGACTCAGCAGGGTTTTCTACTACTGCAGGAGGATTCTCTCATTTTTTTGGAGCCTTTTCCACCTGCAGAGCTCAGTCACTTTGCATAATGTTTTTCAGTTGTAGGCAGCATCTTCTGTATGATCTTTCTCGTACCCTGCGATGGTCTCAGCAGGAAGGTACAGCAATGCAGCCCCAAACCATCCTCATGCTGTTCATGTGTCCCCTCAGAGGAATAAACCCCAAAAGACCTCTGTCATCCTCTGTGTGGCAAATGGTTCTGGCAGGTGGTCTGAGCAGTCAGCTCCCCTGGTACTCTCTGAACCATCTTTTTCTTTTATTCACTTGGAAATTTTCCCACTGCCATTAGCCTTTTGGTAACATTTTGGTACCATTAGGGGACGCCATCGTACACGGGGCAGAGACAGAGCAGCTGGGGGGAGCATTTAAGCATGGCTGGGAGGTGGTTTCTCATGCAGGATCCCCAGTGCCTGCCTTGCTCAGGTGTCCAAGCCAGAAGGTGCTGCTTTGTACACCCAAATATCACCTATACCTTCAGCTTTGGGCTCCTAGCTGCAGCCTGAGCCCCGGCATTTTCTCCACACCTCACTCATGCTTCTAGTCTAGTGGGAGGTGTCCCTGGCCATGGCAAGGGGGGGAAGGAACTAGATGATCTTTAAGATCCCTTCCAACCCAAACGACTCTATGATTCTTGCTGGTGGAGTGGAGTTGCTCAGACCCCAGGGCTGTGCTGTCTGTGCCAGCTTGCCCTCTACTTTAAAATGCTTACTTCGTTTACTGCTTCTGTTATGTATCCATTTCAGCTGGGCTAGGAGCCTCGTGCTATCAGAGTTTCTTCTTCTGGGAGGTAGTTGTAGAGCGTGGCTGAATTATCCCTACCACCTCTTGGAAAAATTGCATAGCCTGAGCTACAAAAGCCTCTTACTGTCAGGCAACTTTTCCAGAGCCAATATAACTTCAGTCTTGTCTGAATCCTTCATATATTTTCAAGACTAGCCTTGAAATACGGTCACCAGAGCTGCTCACAGCATTTAGCAATGGTATCTTGGATACTGGATGCCAAAATAAAACCATTTCTCTGCACTCGCTTGTTAATCTCCTATTTATGTAGCCCCGTATTGCTTCTCCCCTCTTACTGATAGAACCACGTGAGGACTTCATGTGTGGTGGGGTCTGTACAAACCTCCCCATTTCCTTTTCTTAATTACTGATGCCAAAATACTGTCACCATGTTATTAGCGTGATCTGTGTACTTGGTCCTTAGACAGGCAATGTGCCATTTGCAGCTATTCAGAGCACTTTGCTCACATCAAGTGATATTACCCAGCTTTCCAGATCTGTTCCCATCATTAATGCTGTGCCTGGCACCAAGTACTGCCACACACAAACTGCATTAGTAATGGTTTTGTGTATTTCTCAGATAATTGAGTAATGTCCTGAGTAGAGTTGAATCAAAGACAGAAACTATTTGACTATTTGCCTGTTTATCATGTAATACCTATTGACTAACTATTTTTGAAATGATTAAATGATTTGTGTATCTCTACTTTGTATAAAACACTTTTAGATTGAAAATCTGCTGCCCATGGAAGTCTGCTTCAGGCTTAGGTCTCTGTCAAACGAAGTACTGACGCAATTAAAATACCTGGTTCATTTGACATTTTATTTTCCACGGTGGTTGTTGATGATGGATCTTGCTATGGTTTTTGAACATTTTGACAGTTGGCACGAACTGTTCAGGGCTCTCCTTGGGCAACTTTTCTTCACGTGCCTGTCTGCTTCTTAAGGTCTCTAACAGGCACGACTGAGATGCTGACTGACTGCACAATCACCAAATGTTGTTAATTGCCCACAATTGTTCTGAAGTGGATCCAGATCTGAAATGAGGTTATTTTGCACCATGGCCTGTTCTGTATTCACTTAAACACCTACAGAGAATTATTGCGTCTACAAACAGGAGGGACTGAAGCGGCCTGATTTTGGGTTTCTGTGTCAATACTAATGAGCTTCTCTCTGCAGCTCCCTCAGCAAGAGCCCAAGCAATACCATTTTTCCCTCTCCCCGGGGTGTGCAGCTCCTGCTTGCAGTGCTGGAGAGAGCCTCAGTGGAGCTGAGTGAGTAGCTCGCCAGCTCCTGGGGCACTGCATTCGAGCAGGCTCTGCCTAAAAATAAAGAACTACCTTGGGCTGTAGGTGCAAACCCACTGTCACCTCCCCCCAGCCAAGCTTGTAGCCATGCCTGAGCAGAGGCAAAGCGCTGGCCGGGTCAGCAGCGCTGGTACAGGCACAGGCAGGGCTGTGGTGTAAGCCCCAGCTGCGCAATCGATGCAGCCACTGTGATAAAAACCAGGTAGAAACAGCTCGCCCTTTGGGCATGCTCCAAACACAGGGAATGTTTGGCTTTATTTCTGCAGCACATGCTGCTGCTATTTCTGTAGCTGGCAGCTTAAAAACAGAGGGCACAAGGTAGCTTATGGGGCTCTACAGAGCAGTATCCCAGCCTTTCAGGAGGAATTTGGCTCCGTCAGCCCCTGCCAGGGATCTTCTGCATGAAGATTGTTCAGTATTGCCTTCAAATCAGGCAGTATCTGCCAAGGCTATCCCCTGGCATTTCTTACTGCCAACTCCCCCAATGGAAGAGGCATATTCACATCAATAGAAAAGCAAAGTGGGAAGAACTAAACCAAGAAATACAGGTGAAAAGGAAAAAGTGTTTTTTAAAGTCCTGCAGCTGTCATAGAGTGCTCTGCTGACGTGCCAATCCCCTGTGATGCACAGCATATGTCGAGGAGGCTTTGTTTAAAGGGATAACGGCAAATGATCTGAAAGGCTGTCTGCTTTTGTGTTCTTATTTCATCCCAGCATATTACAGGATTTTGTGCAGGTTTTTCAGTGGTCTCCTGGGTAACGCTTTATTATAGCTACGGTGTGGAGTTCTAGTTTGTAATAATGCGAGCTATATAAATAATACTGATTCTACTGCCTCCTATAATGCTTCCTGCCTGGGAACACTCAAAAGCCTCTTGCAAACATTAATTTCTTATTATTTGGGATGGAGAAGCACCTCCAGGTACTGCACAGGGCATTGCAGCACTGTGTGTTGTGCTGACTAGCTGTCTGTAAAGGTCATACCTTTGAATCATGGGTTTCAAACAATTGAAGATCTTTTTACACCCAGAGTGAGTCATTAAAATAATTGCTATTTTAGTTGTTTGGTTTTTCCCTTTGTCATTCTGAGGTTTTAAAGCAGGTACCAGATAGCATGAGACTAACTTATGAGAGCTGAAGGTGCTGTGAGGGGAGCTTCAGCCTTTAAGAAGGGACAGATGAAGGCTGGGAGAAAAGGATGCTTATGGTATTTCATGGATTATAGCTTGATGTGAAGGATGCTGTGACCCAGCAGACTGCAGTGCTGACTCAAGGACAGGCCCTTTGGCTCCAAGCAGCATCCCTCGTGCTATAATGTTGCTTTCGATATGGTGTTGTCCTGTGCTGTGTGAATCTATAGATACCCAGGCACAGGGTAAGGCCCCCAGGTATCCAGGCTCAGTCTGAGCATCTGTGTTACCCTAAACTCTCTGTGCTTGGTGAGGAAGAGGAGGATGAAATGGGTGCCCGTGACTCTTTCCTGCTCCTCCCTGGGAGGCAGTGTGTACTGTTACGGGGGGGTGCCGGGTGGGAAGGGATGATGCTGTGCTGGGCATGGAGCAGAGCTGGCAGTAGAGCCCGAATGGCATGTGTGGCTCTGGCAAGAGAAAACAGCAACAGCAATGAACCGAGTAAAGGTTTAATGGATTTCCTAGAACTGTGCGTTGTAAGGGCCGGGTTGTCAGGATTTGCACTATATTGACATGGGTTTTCAAAGAAATGAGGACTGGGTTGCGTAGGAACGGCTGACACTTTACTTGGCTGACCTGGCATGCTCCCTCCTTTCAGGGTATCATTAAAATGAATATTGTATAGGGGAGAGTGTGGCATAACTGGCTGGAGACAATGTATGTGCTGTGCTGCTCTGTACAATATTGATTGCTCCTTGTCCAAATGTCTGTATCTAAAATCAGTCCATTAAGCAGCAGCCCCGTTGGGTGGATGCCAATCTCTTCACGCTGCAGTGGCTTTCGCTTCATCTCGCCTGCACTACAAGCCCTGCAGGTGGTCAGCTGGCATTTGGGGGCATGAGGACATGGGGTGGGGGTGTCAGTGCCCATCATTGTCCCCCATGCCTGCATGCATGAATCTCCTGCACTCTGCCGGGGATCTGTCTTTTTGCACTGGTGATGTCAAACCCACAGTGATGCCGTGTGGCACTAGTGCCAGGTGCTCTTCAGGGCTTGCGTGAGACTGCAGCTAGATCCCAAAGGAAAACTCTGCTCTTTTTTAGGCAAATGAAATAAGGGGAAGAGCCACCAGGACAGGCAGAGCCCAGCCAGCAGACACACTAATGCAGAGATGGGTCCTGGAGGTTGGCAACATGAGCAGGAGGGATGCAGAGGCTGTCAGGGCACATCCAAGTCACAGCGTGCTGCAAAGCCACCCCGGCTGGTTTGAAATGGTAAAACCAGTCACGTAGCTGCTGGTCAGGGTAGCCACAGCTGGGTCACGCCAGCCTGTGTGCTGCCACCCACCCACACATGGCCACGCTGAGCCCATGGGATTAATGGCAACACAGCTCACATAGGCTCATCAGTGGCCACTGAAGTGCCTTATTCTGTTTTTTTCATTACCTTTTACTGCTCAAAGGCTCCTAAATCTCTGTATTCAGAGAAGAGCAGTGCTGCTTTTCCACCAGGGCAGAAGGGATGCAAGAGAAAGAAGGTTTGTGCTGCTTTTCTTCAATCTGACTTAAATCTCTGCTTCTCGCTCAGCAGATGGAGACATCGCAGCCAGTTTTGCACAAGTTTTCAGATCGAGCATGGGACATGCTACCAGTGCTGGTACACACAGCATGCACCACCGAGAGACAGGGTGTGGGGCTGTTTGGGCTGCCACAGGGTTTCCAGCATGCTGTGGGGCAGAGAGGCTCAGCTGAGCCCCACGGCACCAGCTTCATGCTGCAATGCAGAGCTACTCAGCACCACATGCTGCTGCCACTTGGAACTGAGGTCCATAGAGTCCTACATTTTGTTATATACATGTACACATGTATGGGAGTCATTTCTCTGTTTAAGTGAACAATTTCTTTCCTCCTGCAAACAATTAGTGTCCTAGCAGTCCCCATAATGAATTAATCTTCTTTATCACCCAGTTAATTGGTTCCACAAAACCAGTGAGCAGTGAAATGTTGTGACCTATTGATTGATGTATAATGTTGCATTAGTAGATAAGAGCCACTGCTCTTTGGTACTGCTGCTGAATTTGTGCTACAGGGAGCTCTTTCAGAGTTAGTGTTTTTGCCTGTGATGAACACAGGAGCAGGATATAAAGGTTTGGGGAAGAAGGACTTCTGTGTAGTTAAAGCTCAAACCGAGAAGAAAAAAGGTATTTTTGCTGTTTTCCTCACCCCACACTATCCGTTATAGTCAGAGACCAGCAATATGATGTGATTTCAGAGACTGCTAGAATCAACAGCTGAACTTTTAAATAATACAGAAATAGCGAAGAGGCTTAGTTATCAATTCTTGTGGAGCTGTTGGTGGCAGCAATGGATGTTGGAACAGGGCTTTGGGTTCGTCTCACCTGAGGTTTGGTGTTTATTCCATGAGATGGGACACTCATTCCCCTCGGGCTCACTCTGCAGGAAGCAGAGAGCGAGGTGCACATCTGGGTCGTTATTCAGCTCACCTCAGATGTTCCTCCCTCTGTAGTTTGAAGGATGCAATATGTGGGCTGTGGGCATTTAACACTTCAAATTCATTCTTTATATTTAGGTGGGATGCATATGTGCTTAGGTATGCAATAAATGTTTCAGCCTCCTGCCTGTGACCTGCTGATGTGAAAAGCTTAGTTAGAAGCTCTGATTTGGCTACAAATATTGTTTTGGGGCTACCCAAAACTATGCATTTAATGCAACGGTTGGCAATAGCTGAAAGTCCTCTAGCTACTTTTCCCCAAGACAGCGTAAGAAGGAGAAAAAGCAGAAAAGGAAACAGACTAAAATATCCCTGTGGTATTTTTTCTATTAAAAACCTACCAGAAGTTGCAGTAGCCTGTTGAGAAAAAGGGTTGAGCCCTTGATGTTGTCCAAGGGAAACAGCACAGAAAACTCTATTAGTCCCTCTATATTGCATTGACCTTTTATTCGCTCTCATCTTTTTCCTCATTTCTGTGATGTTCTGGGTGCTGTGCGGTGTCACATCAGGCTGTGGGGAAGGGTAAGCAGTGCAAGTCCCAGCTCTTGATTTCAGTTCAGATGTTTGAGGCATACAACTAACACATGGAGAGAAACCATCAGGGCAAATGGAAATCTTGTCTCTGTGCTGGGCTCCTCCACAACACTGAAGTGTTGGCCTTGTTCTGCTGTTGATTGCTCCTTTGAGGAGCCAGCACACCCTTAACCTCCATCTTCTGTCTCCTCAGCCCTCCCCTGCAAGATGCCGTTTACTTGCTGCTAGCCCCATGCTGCCCATCAAGGAGCTCAGAGCTGGTCAAAACTGGTGGTGGAGGAAAGGAAACAGCTCTCTGGCCTGATTTTTCTCACACCCTTGGCTACAAAGCAGACTTCAGGCAGGGAAGAGGTGCCTTTGTGTGCTGCCCACATGCCACTAACTTACAGCAGGAGGAAAGTGCTTCTTTTTGGAGCCGTCTGTGACTGTGTTTTGATTGTCCATCTGGAGATATCTTCCTTGAGGGGGAGGTAGGAGCAGCTCATTTACCAGGCACATCCCACCCCTAATTTTTCCTCTCCTTTCTTCCCCTGGTTTGAGCTGTTATATCTCTCCCCACCAGGAGGAGGACCGAGACTGACAAATCCTATGGACTGTAGCTGAGCATAAGTCTTTCAGCTAGAAATAGTGCCTGGCAAGGATTTACCTGAGCTTCACTAGATAAAATGTTAAGTTTTGGTGGAGTTTAGGGTCTACATTTACTGCATCTGTCCACGAACTAATGGTGGAGGAAGAAAGAAAAGCCTGATAACTTCTGAAAACCTTAAAATGAGGAAAGCATCAAATAGCAATTCAAGTAATAAATAAATGCAATGCTATCTAATGAGAAATTACAGAGAAGAGAGCTGGACTCTTCAGAGCTGCACAGAGAAGGGCAAGAAGCTGTAAGCAGAATTTGCAGCAAGTGAAATTCTGGTTAGGTAGGAGAAACATTTTCACTCTGAGGGTGGTCAGACATTGCAAGAGAGACCCAGGGAGGTGGGACAGCCTCTGTCCTTGGAGACACTTAACGCTTAACTGGCCACAGTCCTGAGCAACCTGGTCTGACATTGAAGTTAGCCCCACTGTGAGAGTGATTGGAGTGGGGACCTCCTGCCCACCTCAACTGTTCTCTGCTTCTGTGATTTACAGGAGCAAATTCTCCATCATTTTATAAATCTATTTTTATAATGAGAATACATTGCTTCATAAGTGGTGGTATCTCAGAACATTCATTATTCAGAAAAAGTTTGCCTTCCAATTACACAAGATCATAAGAAGAAAAGTGACTGGTTTGTCAGAACTGCAGAGCTAAAATAAGCTGCAGCAAGCACGTTTCCTCGGCATGGAGCTGGTGTCTCTAATTAGAAAAGCTCTGGAGATTTAATCTACTTGGGTAGTGAGACCTATGGCTTCCTCCTGCAGCATGTGAGGTGGCTGGAGCTGAGCATTTCAGAAAAAGGCCTGGAGAATGGGCTTCAGATCATGAATATCTCTTATTTGGGAACTTCTTTATATATATGTATTTCCAATATATATGTATATATATACACATATATATGAATTTCTCCTATCAAATGGATGAATTGCAGCAGTGCTGGGAATTGACTTAGAGATGTAAATTCTTTAAGTTAATAAAAAAGGGCTGAAAATCCTAATCCCTGGAAAGCAGTGGTTGCAGAGAGTAGATTTCACCCCATCTAGCTGGGTGAAAGGAGTGGCCTCATCAGGCATGAAAACAGCAGCTGCTCAGAAGTGCCCAAAACTGGACTGGTTTCTTGTCTGGGGAAACCACGCCTCCACCCCTACATGTGTATCAAAACAATAGGAGGGTTATTGTGAGCGATAATTAGCTGAAACAAGCCTCTTCCGGGCCAATAACCTCGCTCGAAGCTGCTGAAATAGCTTCAATATTTACTGAAATATCAAGGTTATCTTCCGCTCTCATGCTAATGCTCTCTGGAGCAGAGCAGAGCTAATGCTCTGGAGCAATTAATCAGGATTACAGCAATCAGTCAGGTTTTCCTTGACACATGATGAGCTTAATTATTTTACAGTTCACTCTATGTTCTTGTTAGCTATGGTGATGTTTATTCTGGGAGGCTTTTCTGCCTGAGGCGGTACAAGGGTTTTAATTTCAGACAGGAGTTTACCAAGTCGAGTGTTTGGCCTGGACTCCAAATATCAAGAGTTTCCATAAAACTGGTTATCTTTATCAGACTTTATCAGTCCTGGTTCTTCTTCTGAGACTTCTACCACATATGACAGTTTTGATGTGGATACTGACGTACTGGAGTCGACTGATGAATGCCATTGGACAAAAATAGCTTGCATTTATTAGTGATTTGAACTAAACTGCTTGATTTAAAAACAAAAGCCTTATCTGACTTGGCCAGTATGCTCCACTTGGCCAGTATCTCCTCCCCAGCAAAAATTCTAAACCTTGCTCTAGCTAAGCAGTTGACGAGCTGAAGATGTATATGAATGCCTTGTTAAGGGAGGTGAAGATGGGGCTGAATGTGCTGCTCCTGCAATGGCTCTCACTTGCATCCTGGGAGATCTTAGGTTTTGCCATGTTGTGTTCAACACGGGTTGGTGCACCTCTGGTGGCTTTCTGGGACTTCAAAATACCTTCCTGGCGTGGTGGGCAGCTCTCTTTCAAACACCCAAGAACTGCTTAGCAGGTTAGCATTGGTTAAGTGACTTCACAGAGTTGTTGGTCAGTGGAAAAAGCTCGGCAGGGCTCTCCGGCTTCAGGCAGCTGAGAGCTCACTGTCTGATGGGTGCTCTTCTGCCTGCTCACATCTGGGTAGAGCCAATGTTACCTTCCCTCAAGTTAATACTTGCAGTTACTTAAGCAAATCTTCTAAATAACAGATTCTTACATCTAGACTGGCAAAAATTTGCTCTTTACCCATCTCAACCTCTGCAATTAATATAAAAAGTGATGCTGTTGGATGCTTTTTTTTTTGTCTCTGCTCTCAATCTAGCTATTTCCTTTGAAAGCTACAAGAAACATTTTTATTATTGCAGGCAAACTCTCTGGGAATGTGCAATTGATTATTCAAACCTCACGGTACTGCTGCTGCAGAGATTTGTGTGGCTGCGGCTGACTTTGATTCCCTGATAGCCTGTCTCAGGCTTCTGTCCCCTAATGCAGCTGATAGCATTAAGTCATGCAGTTAATCAAGCGAAAGAAATTGCTTCTCCTTATCCAAAGACCTGATGACTTTATCCGACAGGGAGCGTCTCTAACAGAAGACACAGAGACAAGGAGAAGTAGATGAGATAGGAAACATCCACAGGATTCAATATGCTGTGGAATAGGAGAGCTTTTAATGGCTTTAAATTTGGGACAGAAAAAAATATTGAATAATCTATTGATAAAAACAGCCCTCTGGCTGGCTCTTTCTTATTGCATTTTTCTGTATTAAGAAGCCAAAAATCAAGAATAAATTGAGTCCAGGTAATGATACACAAAATTGATAATTTAAATGTGGAAAGTGAGCTCAGCTCATCAGCAGGCTGTTCAGGCGCTTGAGTAGAACACAAGGCACAGTAACTCCATAGAGGAGGCAGCTGGCAGAGGTGGGTGAAAACTCCCATTATTATCTATGTGTGCATGGATTTCCATGTATTATTTCCATCAGTGATAATGAGTAATTAAAACATAATTTGCTAATGCATGAAAAGAAGGGTCTTTATAAGGTTGGGTACATCCAGGTAATGGTTATCCTGATAGAATTAATTTAATTACAGGAGGTAGAATAATCATAGAATCATAGAATAGTTTCACTTGGAATGGCCCTTTGAAAGTCATCTAGTTCAGCCCCCCTGCAATAAGCAGGGGCAACTTCAACTAGATCAGGTTGCTCAGAGCCCCTTCCAACCTGTCCTTGAATGCTCCCAGGGATGGGACATTGACCACCTCTTTGGGCAATCTGTGCTAGTGTTTCACCACCCTCATTGTAAAAACATTTCTTCCTTATAGCTAGCCTAAATCTATCCTCTTTTAATTTAAAACCATTAGCTCTTTTCCCTTCACAACAGATCCTGCTAAAAAGTTTGTCCTCATCTTTCTTATAAGCCCCCTTTAAGTACTGAAAAGCTACAAATAATCCCTCCTCCTTTTCTCGCTACCCCATTATAACAATGACCTGTGCAGAAGCAATTTGACTGTTACTAAACCTACTAAAATAAACCAAAACCATTTACAAGCTTCCTAGCAGGATATGCTGCAAGTAGATGGCCAAGTGCTGCAGGGCTTTCAGCACTGTTGAGTTGGGTTTGCTCCTTCCCCATCACCTACGTGGAGCTACCCTCTCTGATATACAGTATTTCTGCACTACTGGAGAATGACAACAGGCAGAATGGGGCACACTCCCTCCGAGGACGCAATGACAGTGAGCTTTTCTTATCCTTCAAATTTAAGAGGTGGTTCACATGAGACAGGTCTCGGTCTGATCTCTGCTCTCATGAATTTATAATGGCTCTGCTACAGTCAAATGATTCTAAAGATTTTCTAGCAAGGATGCGATAGAAATCACTCTTGCTGGGAGCAGGAGTGCTGTATAGGAGTTTGCCTCCTGCACTGGGGCTGTGAGAAGTTTGACTGCCATGTAAAGCTCTATTGGTTTTGTACAGGCAAATAAAAAAGGTGAGAAATATTTTCAACAGATAGTGGGATTCTTTGGAACAGTAAGTCCCCCAGGGAAGAAGAGGAACAGAAATCACATTCTTTTTATGCATGCTGCACCACAGAAGGTATAAAAGTGTACAAGTGTTTTACATGCCCAGGTTCATGTTTTGCTTTAGATTTTGGTGAACAGTAATATCAGTACGGAAAGTTAATGAAGATTGTGTGGAATAGGGGCTGCAGGCTAAATGTGGACTAAAATATTCATAAATGAGAGTTTTACGTGAAATTGTATAGCATTTTTTCTGACAGATGTTTACACATCTTCCTCTCTATTCAGACATGATCTTACCTACAATCAGCTAATATAGCCATTGTACACCAGGCTGGATTAACTAGCCGAGCAATTGTAAAAGAAGCCACCATTTAAGGGATAATCTATGTAGAATTTGATTCTATAACATGCTTGGATCAAGGAAAGACAAATTTTTGCTTTTTGAAAAAATATATCCTGCAGAAAATGTTGGTGAGACACCAGTGAAATTATTGTATTTGAATGCCTGGAGTCTTGAATGACAAGTTGTGGATTCAGCTGCGGAAGAGGTAGAAGCAAGAGCCATGAATGCTTCCAGTAGTGAAATGCCACACTGGTCTGCATTGGCTCTCCAGCTTTGATGCACATGTCTGTCAACAAAGCCAATAATGGTCTATGAGAAATGCCAGAATTTTGAGTAAGGAAGGCTCCTCAGATACATCCTTGCCCTAGTTGTCCTGGCTAGGATAATTTAGAGCACCTTAGCAGTTTGCTGTTTGGTTGTCAAATACTTCTTAAAGTAAAAAGAAATGGGCCTGAATTTATCATAACGTTGACATCAGCCAGAGCTGCTCAGTCATGTGGGTGTCATGTGGGATGTTGCGCTGGCATCCTGGAATTTATCACCTCTGTTTTGTCACATGTTAGAGGCCAACTGAAGATGAGCAGGCACCATGTGAAATGGTGTGTTGTCCAGGTAATCGATTTGGCATGTGTTTAAACTGTTGTGGGATTGATCTTTCTTGGTCAGGGCTGAACCCCAGGTCCAGTTCATTTAGCGAGAGATTGGGTATCTACATTCTGTCACGTGTCATGTCCTCCTCAAAGGACTACCAGGGCCCTCCATTACCCTACCTGACAACCCACATTTCACTCTCCATTGCATTTGTTTTCTAGCAATTTTTTTTTTTTGTTTTGCTCAAGCTAAGCTTGCACTAAAAATAATTGATTTCAAGCTCTGCAAAGTCAAATGCTACTTGCATCCATTGACGTTTCAGGCTTATCTCTCTCATCCGCTGTAAGTACTACAGAAAGCAGGAAGTGATAATGGTTAACATCAGGATTACTTTAAAAAAAACACCCCAAACACAAGAGGACATTGCAGAGGGCTTTGGCTAGAAAGATGACAGGTATTTGTATTTGTAAATGCTGATTTTGTTCTTGCAGTTTCTTAGTCTATGGTCCCAGTTCCATTCACTGGTGGTGAGCCAAGGCAGAGGAAATCCAGCTAGCTGCTGTGTCCCATATGGTGCCTCCCCAGATCATTCCTCCTGGCACACTGGGACTCACCTTGATGCTGGGGTTGGTGCTGTTTTCCTGGTGGTTGGGATCTTTTATAACCCTTTCATTGCCAGTTCTGTTCAACTGCTAAAATGGTAAGATTCAAGCAATTATCCAGTTACTTTTTTTTGGACTGCTCTTGTGTTCCTGGGCTGTTCCTCATTTATTTCTTCAGACTATATTCAACACTCAAGGTGAGTGCTGATTTTACCCTAAATGCAGTGGTTTAGGAGATGTTCTCTGTGCTGCGCTCATTCCTTCCCTTGGGACCGACTGAAGACTTTTCTGTCCTGGCGAGAGTCCAACACTGTCAACCACAGGTGCTCTAACCATGGAGAACATAGAAGTGACTGTAGGAATAGCTGGCTCCTATGCTGCCATACTCTTTGTCACCCCTCTTCTGCTGGTTTACGTCAGCCAAAAAGGCACTTGGGGAAGTTTGGTCTTTACCTAAAGCACACCTCACTGGTCCAGCACACCCCCATCATTTTTGCAGTATTTGCCATAAACACTGTCACAAGGTTGTATATAAAAATCTTAGTAAATGAATGGTCACTTTATATAATTCATGCAGAAAGAAAGTAGTCATTGTTGATGCTCAGGAAAAAACATAATTTATTCCTAAAAATAGAAGTGTGACAACCTTGTGACCTACTAACTGGTCTTGGTCAGGGTATACTACATTGTGCTGCAAATTATTTTTAAGTCATATCCTATTTTTTGCCTTAGGAGAGCTTTGCAAACAGAAGGATATGTTTCACCATAACCATTTGGTAAATATTTTAGTAATAACATATGTTGTGATCAACTAGTTAGGCATTTCCTTCAGAGAACATGGCCCACTCGTCCGCTTGCTAAGGACAGTCCCACCCAGTTTGTGGGAATTTACAGATAGTTTGAGGAAATTTTCAAAAAAATTTTTTTTGGCATCTTAGTATTTGGACATTACTAGTATTAAATTAATTGTATCTATTGAGAATAGATAAATATACTATGATAATAAGTTATCCTAAATGAAATCACAACTAGATCTACTGGCTGCTTGGTGACTCAGTGGGCTTTCTGTCCTCTCTCCAGGGAAAGCCCCAGATAATTTCTTTCTCCTGAACTGTCTCTCCACCTCTGTTTTCCATCCATTTTGTCTATTAAGATAACTAAACTGAAGTTCAGTCTAAGCTTCTACAATGGCTACTCATACTTGCAGAGCTTTTACTGGTAGCATTGTTGTGTTTGTGTGCATACTGTGCTTGTATCTCTAAAGATTATCTTACAGTATTTCTTTTATTGCATCATATACTCAAGCTGTCTAAGGCAGATAGGATTAAGCCTGTGTGCTAGGGAATTTATCTTCTGCGGGTTGCATGTAACAAACATGCAGTAAACTGCTTAATCCAGCACAAGTTACAAGCAAAATCTAATTTAAGAGCAGAAGGGATAAAGGGTGAGGGTTTGCTGAGAGGAGGGGACTTCACCAGGTCAGCTCCTTGTTCTGCCAGCAAAGCAAAGGCTGCTGGCTCTGCCAGATGTCGAGGTGCTCTCTTTCAGGGATGCTTTTCCAAAATGGTCAACTCCTTTCTTGGCCTGTGCCCATCATTCCAATCAAACCATTCGTGCTCCTGAGCTCTGTTCCCGGCCTGCTGTTACTGCACTGTGCTGGGTGGCAGTGGCCTTCTGGATTAGGAATAAGAACAGAGTCTGGATAGAACCTTTGATTTTCTTTAATATACACAGGTGCCAGGTACAGAACAGAAATTTTCAAATGGTTTTATCCAGAACGCCATTCTGAGGACTCCCCTCAGCTCCAATAACTGAGTTGCCCATGCTGAAGTTTGGGTTGCTTGAGGATGATTGCATGGGCATTGATGTAGCAAAAAAGCATCAGGATGAGTAAAGAACTACTGATAAGCCATTCCAAGCATGGTGAAATTAGTGAACCCTGTTGCTTCTGGATTTATGTATTTATCTATGCATCCTTGCAGTACTCCTTGTGTTGGTGTTTATTGTTACTCCATCCAGTAGCTCCAAGCCCTCTTGGTTTCCCCATGTATCCTTCTATATTCCCTCTCTTACCTTGTGCCCAGCTGTGCAACTTTTCATATTCATTACTCATTTCTGTGAAATGAGATGACCGGGTCTCACACTGCATTGCCACTGCCTTTCAAGGTGGGGGTGTTTGTTGGGTCTTTCCTGGCCAGAGATAGTTCAAAGAACAGGGATGACTTTAACACCTCTGAAACCACCACATCTTCATTAAATTCAGCTGAAATTTGGCTGTCAGGCTCAAAACTTATCAGAGTGGACAAAGAGGCAGGCAGCCTGAGTACATTGGCTTCACGGTCTGGGAAATGAGGCTAAAAATAATAGTATATGTATTTTTTGAAGAATGAAATTGGGTTTAATCCATCAATCTCTTAAGCTAATAAGGGTAATGGAAATGAGATTACACTGGCTGATTTATTATTTCTAGTGGTTATTAATTATTGGGTTTTTCTTTTGAGTAATTAAAAAAGAATTTTTCCTGCTTTAAGTGAGTGCACTACATCTCATTAATATGCCTTTTAAAATATATTCTTAACCTAGAGACCCAAAGAAAATGCTAGTTTTCCTTATTGCCTTACATTCATTTGTAATGTAAGACCATGAATATAATAGAAAGATTTCTTTGAAGCTTTCCATATTTCTGTGAGCATATAAATCCTACTTGTGCCTTGGCTGTTTATTTGCGTTTTGATTCTACTTTCCTCTGTCTCTTTGCTTTACAGCAAAGCCAGATGTGCCTAATTTTAAGCACACATATAAAAAGAAAACTGTTTGTGTGTTTGTTTGGTTTTTAACTGCGAATTTCAATCTCCCTAAGGTGCAGACGTGCAAGAGCCTTTACTGGCTATTTCTTAAAAGCGAGGCATGGATAGTGGTGGTGGTTTTAGATGGTAGCCCAGCTTCTTGCTCCAAGTGAATATTGTCATCCAGAGGTGTAGAAACAGTTTTCTGGAGGAGAGCTGGCCCAGCCTGAAGGATGTTGTGGGTTACTGCTGACATAAGTGCAGTCCGACAGCAGCAGGATGATGGCTTTTAAAAATAGGACTTCTAGAACTTATTGCCATTTTGTATTCCTGTCACTGTGTCACGAATGTCACAAGATCAGGTTTGTTTTTCCTACCATTTTTCTCTTCTGGTTATTGCCTTCATCAAAGGAATAAATTAATTTTGTTGGTGTGGAATTTTGTCCTTGCGGTGACAGGAAAAGAAGGAATAAAAGCGCTTGACTTTTTGGCGGTGCCCGCAGCTCCCTCAGGACAGCAGCTTTGCATTCATGGCGTGGCATTTACAATGTGAGTTATGGGGTTGGGGCTGAGCTCTGCAGAGCCGGGCCGAGTTTCT
The DNA here is from genome assembly GCA_004320125.1 of Scolopax mira. Classification (NCBI taxonomy): domain Eukaryota; kingdom Metazoa; phylum Chordata; class Aves; order Charadriiformes; family Scolopacidae; genus Scolopax; species Scolopax mira. Next base: position 56,029 of record BJBW01013128.1, on the reverse strand, counting down.
AATGCTCGCGTTACGAGGAACTTGACCTTTCCAAGGATAGAAACATCAGCTGCCCGCAGCACTGCAGAAACAGGCGCAGGAGTTGGTGCTTCCCACCTGTCCCTTCCCCAGCACAAGCAGTCAACCTGCCCTCCCTCATCTTGTCCACGGGTACCAGTACAGCAACAAAGAAAAGCACCTTGTTCAGTTGCTCAGAAAGATTATTTTGACAAAAACCCCAAAGCCTAGCAAACCCTCTTCCCATGAAACTCGGCCACGCTGTGACGCACTGGAAGCAGAAAATAGGGAGAAAGAGAAGAGCAGAGTTTGGCTTGATCAAACCAGTTGACTGCATTATTCAAGTGCCTCTTGTCAGCCTTCTTGGCTGTCCCAAACCCTGATCACTGAAGTTCTGTCATACATAATCTCTATAGAGTGCATGGCAGAGGCGTCTGGCAAGCCTGTAGGAATTCTGCAGTGAAATCAAGCTGGCCCTACAAGTTTCATGGCTATGGTTGCCATGAGGAATGATCCTCAGCACCCATAGAGCTCGTGCAGTGAGGGACTGTGCTCATTTGATTTCCAGCAGACCGTGCCCTCAGCTGGCTCTATCTCTGGGGCTGGCTGAGTCCCCTGATGTTCATTTGATAGGAACAGTGGGTGGATGGGTGCTGTGGGACACCACCTTCCTCGTGCAGGTGGGACCTCCCATGTCCCTTCTCTGTGTCAAAGTTTATTCAGCTGCAAAATTGGAATAGTAAAGAGCTTAATCTTTGGGCAAAACCTCTATCCAAGTTCAAGGTGAGTTTTTTATTGCTTGTACAAAATCATACACATGTCCCAAGGCTTTGTAATGAAGCTTTTTTGTAAAGATTAAATCAATTTCTACAGTTTCCTTGCAGAACTTCTTCATAATGCTTGCATTCTCTGTTAAAGGAGATAACATTTATTATCCTTTAATAAATCCTGCAGAGACTCTTCTAGGGCTGGCAGTGGGAGCGTCCAGCTTTGAGCAATCACCTGTAGATACCATTTAGATGGAAATTTACCTTTGAACTAAAAAACAAAGTCCTCAGAAAAGGAGAAACCACCTGCTTCAGAAATGGGAAGGGCAGTTTAGGAATATTCTTTTTCACTTTGTGAAAGTGAACAACTGAAAAGGCAGGTTTCTAGGAGAGGAGGAAGAAAATACCTCTCCTGAATTTGTCATCTGATAGGGAAATCTTTTTTAGAGCAATCAAATCCACTCAGACCCAATAGTAACCCTCTAATTACTAATGCTAGGATATGACTGATGATAACCAGCACTACTGAAGTATGTGGTAGAGAAGACAGGAAATGAAGAAATGTCATGAATTTGACCTCCCAGCAGAAAGTGTTGTGGAAAAACATATTTTCAAGTATATTTATACTTTCCAGAGAAATAAACAACATTCTCCAAAGGTACTCTAACAAGAAGGCCTGCAGCAAAGAAGATCAAATGGATAATTACTTTACATGCTGTCAGCCAGCCAAGATTAACCTAGGGAAAACAGAAAAATCAATGTAAAAGGAGGAACAGGATAAAGTTAAACAGAGGGAAAAAAATAAGGTTTTCTCATGTGTCCATAATTTTATACTATTTTTTCACAAAGGGTCTGCAGACCCAACTCTCTATCAGCATCTGAATAGTTGGGAAGCACGTGCAGGTAGGCATGATGGTGCTCGCTGCTGATCTGGTCTTCAGAGACGTTGGGATGATGTTTGAACACTGACATTGATGGGGGATGAGCTAGAAAGTGTAAAGCCTGACTTTATGCCATATGGAAACTCTTTGGAAGGTCAGGATTTGGAAAATTCTCATTTGGTATTAATTTAAAAGAAAAGTTGATTATATTTCAGTAATATGATGATACGTTTTTAAGAGGCATGCTTCTTTTTTTTTTCCAAAATGGGAATGTTGAAAATGTCAGGTGTAATACAAGAAACCTTCACGTTAATAAACTTGTTCTTATTGCAAAGAAACCTTTGTTTTAAAACTTTTGACCAGTTCTAGGAAGGATACCAGAATTATGGGACTGACTGTGAATTCCCAGGTTTAGAAAGAAAAAGCTGTTGTCTGCGTTTAATACCCACTTATTGCCCTGATATGACACATTGTCAAGTTTATCTTCACAGCCATATGTGACAGGTATTGGGACAGAATTCTTCTCCTAGTGCTAAGACATAGAAGCAATATTGAATATTGTGCAATATGTGATACAGTCCTGGGAGATGATGCTTTGATTTGCATCTGGCTGTGGCAGTACGTTTTTGTTTGAATTTAAAACTAAGTTGGAGTTGTACTTACGACTCTGGATTTATATACCATAAGCTTATGAATAATCAATATTGGCCAAATTACTTCCTAATAATAAAACCACAGTCACAGTCACATCCAAGTCCCAATATTATGCTATAAAGTTACTGGGAGTTTTACTATTGGTTTAAATAAAAACCATGTTACTTTCTCAAACCAAGCTAAAATCAGGGAGAATTACTGTTTTTCAATACTTTTAAACCTGGCCCAATAAAGTATGCTATGCATTACCTGATCTATTTCCAGAGTACCAGAAAGCATTGACATCTCTTAAATGAAGTTAATGTTTTTTAAAAAGTAGTGACAGAAGAATGTAACCTGCAAATTTAGCACTTTGAAAAGAATGGTTTCTTGAATAAGAATATTGTAAAACCAATCAAAAAGTAGAATGCTCCTAGGAGGATGGTGTTGCATAAGGTGCCTGAGATAAAAATTTTACTGTTTTTCATGTTCTCATAAAATTTTACTGAAATGGAAGAGTTTTTTTCTTTAAATCTCCTTTGTTATGAGCACACTTTGCATAGAAAGATAATACATACCTTTGCCTAATCCTTATGGTCTGATTTGAATGTAGAGTTCGTATCGCTCTTCAGTTTCTTTGAACCCGGGGGAAAAATAGCAGTGGTTTATTCCAGAAGATTTGATGAGTTTTCAAGTTCCCCCAGCCATTAGAGAGATCTAATAATTTTAGTTCCTGACTGAGCAAGATAATGAAATATGTGCCTGACTTTCAGGTTGTGTTTAATAAGTGTCCATGAAATCAGTTGCAAAATTTATCTGTCTGGTTTAAATTTTAATATCTCCCAGTTCAGGACACAGAACCTAATTTGCTTTTCAAAGCAATTTGAATTGTTTCAAATTGATTTTTTTTCTCAAATGTGGGAATAGATTTTTTTTTTCTTCAGTGCAACCTATACATATACTTTGTTTGCCTCTTGAAGTGAATGAGAATTCTATGCAAGTTTCTTGTTTTAAGCCTGATTCTTACAATAACACATTTTCTGTCATAGAGAACTTCATGTAATGGGTTCAGGGAGTTACATAGTCCAACAGGCTAGGGGTGTAAGGATGCACTATGCAGCAGTTTTATCACACAATGGATGTCAGGGCTTTGGTCCTCATATTGAACAAATATTTTGATTGTCTAAAGTGGAGTCACAACAAGGCCCAGTGCTTCAGCAAAATTGATGGTCCTACAGACAATTCTGCCTTTTGTTCTGCTGCTCTGGATGAAGTTCATATTCCTAGTCTTTCACTGTGAGTAATTGTAAGCTTTTTCTTAACTTTTCATAACTGTAAGAATTATCTTTAAAAAAATACACTCACTTCAAGAGACTTCCCTGGAGCCATCCTTGCACCTGAGGAGTACCTGCAATGAATGGTTGATGCAGAGCCCTGGCTGGAAATCATGAGTCAAAGGTATTAAACCATTGTAGGAGTGAGTGACCTAAGGTAACATAAATATTACTCTCCAGCCTACAGATATGTTGTTCAATTTACAAAGACAGCAGCTGTCTTCAGGTTAATGAAGTGACTGAACAGAACAGACTCCTGAAGAGGCATTTGCAGGATTATGCAAAGATTTGGGCTGGAACTGCATACACACAAAATCATGTGTACAAGCAAGTCTTGCATGGTGGTGGGCTCTGGATGCCATTGCCCATGCTACTGCTTTCTTTAGGTGTTCCGACCCCTGTTCAGAAAAATAAGTGTTTATTTAAATTTAGTCTAATTGGGAAACTAATTGGGAAACTAAATACACTGATGCGTGTATTTAGGTTTAAGGATATGTTTAAAAATACGGAAATACATGCTTAATTTTAAACACACTTTAAAATGCTTTCTGAAGCAGCAAGACCTCACTGTTTTAAAGCTTTTGTGTGAGCTCAAGGCTGCCTTATTTGTGTTGCAGAAACAGTCACATTTATGCTTGGAAATACGGGCTCCATTTGCTGCTGTTGATGCATGATCCTCAGGTAAAAACTGTGATCAGAATCGTGAGATGAGCACTTAATTTTAACCTTCACAAAATCTTGCTAATTACAAAATAACTTATTACAAATTACAAAGTAATTTATTAATTAAAAATAGATGGTGGGGGTCTCTCATATTTTGATTAACCTAATAGATTTCACAGCAAGAACTGAATTTGACCAGAGACATCATTATTACTTTTAAGAAAATGATCTGGAGGACTATTGAATAACTCCCTTGAAACACTTTTACCTATTAGACAGCTAATCTGCATGAGTAACCACTTGTCAGCTGAACATAAACCTCTATGGAAAAAACATCCTGCCACTGATTTTGTGAAATTAACTTAAATCTTCCAGTCATGTGTGAGAAGCTCCATCAGTCTTTAACTTTTTTGGCTTTAACTAGATGTGTTTTCAGTGAGAGAAGATGTGAAGGACAAAGGGTTTTGACCTCCTATAAACCTGTGAACAAAGTGACAAACAGTGAGATGTAAACCTAGGACTAAAGCCAAGATGCAGTTTGATTATAGATGCACTGAGTGATTTGGAAAGATAAACTTTGTGCGACTCTGGGAAGAGGAATGTTGCTGAATGCTCAGTATTTCAAGTTAAGTCAATGGAGCACTCAGTATTTCAAAGAAGTTGTCTCTTTAGGGCTAAATCCAAATTTATATCCCTTTTTGCAGTACAGTGTCCCCTCCTCCAGCCTCTCCTCACTCCTGCACTGATTTGAAGTCTGAACACAGAGGTGAATTATCCATACTGCTTTTTGGAGGCATCTAGGTGCATCATGAAGTGCACTGTTATTTTCTGAAAAATGATAATGATGTCTCTGGTCAAAATCAGTTCTTGCTGTGAAATCTGTTAGGTTAATCAAAATGTGAGAGACTCCATCATCTATTTTTAATTAATAAATTACAAGTTACTATGCAATCAACTGCTCATTGTGGCTGCAAAGGGGAATCATGCTTAGATATTTTTAAAACTCACGGTTTCCCGCGCTGGAATGGATCTCTGTGGCTGTACCTGCAGTCAGGTGAATACGTGGCCAGCTGCACCAGCAGAACCTGCTGTTAGTCTTTCAGACAGGATCAGCTGAAGAAAGCTCAAAAAAGCAACAGTGGGAAGACTCATTAATAATGTCATATTTTCCTTCTCCATCTCCTTCTCTCCTTTCCATTCCCTGTCCAACTTCTTTGGACAAATGTGAATTTCTCTGGGCATTCTGGGAATGTTGCAAGTAAAGTACTCTTTTATCATCCTTTTACCTTGAAAAGTGGAAAAGGAATAAGGAAATAAGAAAGCAGGTAGCAGATATTAGTTGCTTTCAATTTTGAAATTCTTGTGTAATTCTGTAAATAATGGGATTTATTGCTTTTTCTTTGTAGAAGTTGGAGAATTTTATATCATATCAGATTTCCCCTTCTCAGCACAATTCATCTCTATGGGCCCGACACTGAACAACACATGTTTAATGTAACAGTAATTATGTTTACTACATTAAAAACACCTTTAGGAGAAAAGACATCTAGTCAAATTTACTGCAGCAGTTCTGTTAGTAACTGAGATTTAGTGTAGATTATAGCCTAAAAGATCACACATGTAATTTTACTCAATTTTTCAAATGTTGGAAATTTGGTTGTGGTTTTAAGAATTTTAAGAAGAATTTGGATCTGGACTCTAGCAAAATCTTTTTTCCCCAAAATGTTGGTACTAAGGTTTCCTCATACCCAGAAGTGTTCTTAAAGACAAAACCAAACAATCCTACATATTTTATTTAGCTCTGAAACCTGAGGAAAACCCTCTGGAAAGATAATACATTTGTTTTTTCCCAAACAGGTCGTGTACTTGATTCTACTCTATGCTTGCTATGAACTCAAGCTCTTCCCGAGTGTCTTTGCATAGAGAACTCCCACCTTGATTGCTTCACGTGAGTTAAAAATTAAAGAATTTAGAGCTTTTTGCCTAATTTGTTAGTTCAGAATTATGACATTTGTCCCTTCTACACAACAAGGCAAAAATGCAGTTTTCTGCAATTGCTGTGGCCATGGAACCACTGGGCAATTTTCTGGGCAGAACATCTCTGCACAGAAGAGCTGCTGAAGGCTGTTCCCTGAAAGAGAAAGACTTCATATAAAATGACTTTTATAGATTACAGCATGAACAAAGATTTATTTTTATGTCAAAATTCTCAAGGTCATGGGATCTTCAAGAAGAAAGAGCAGTTGCCTCCAAAGTCATTGTTGAAGATAACATCTTGGAATGTAATTACATCTTGGCCTGTGTTGGAAGCTGGTAACCACCTGGGGTCTTGGAGGTGATATACAGCAGGAGGTCCTGTAAAGCACAAGCACTTTGCTCTACCTATGAAATTAATGATCTTGTTCAACTAGAGTTTTGTTCCTATATACTGGTTGTTCCTATGCATTGATTCCCCTATGTAATTGTGAAGTTTTGCTTGCTTCTGTTCAGTCTGCAATTTATCTGTTTTCTTAGAGACCATTAAGCCAGAAACCTGCAGCTTCTGGTGTCAGGACGGTAATCCACAGAAGGAAAAGGCCTTTAGTTGACTTGGGATATCTTCTAAAAATGCCCTTGAAATTGAATTTCTTTCTCCCTTAGGGACTTTGGGAGTCACCTGTATTGAGATGGAATAACATGCCTTGAGATATGAAAGTGTGAACCTTTTCCATGAGCAATGTTCATAATCTTTAAGTCACAGTAATAAAAAATTATTGTGCGTTTGGGAGAGATTAACATATTTCCAATAATTTTGCTTAATAACTATGCCATTTTCTGACTAACACTGTCCAGATTTTAATGAAATAGCACTGGTTTGCCACAGACACTTTTCCTAGGTAGTAAACAAAAGAACGTTGATGGAAGCAAATTAGCAGACAGAACGCTGACCTCAGAGCAAAATCCTTGCAAACAGGACGTAGGACATGGACTGCTACTCTGTGTTGTCAGATCGCTACAGAAAGCAGATATACAGATGACAATGTTCTCTCAGTAGACATTAGAAAAGAAGAGGCAAAGGTATCCTAGAGGATTAGGAACAACTGTCATAGCTATATCAAGCATGCAACATAGCTGTGAGTCTCAAGGGAGTCCAGCCCATCTGTTGTCAATGTGCAGCAGTCAGGAAGATGATAAGTAGCATATGAACCAGACCTTGCAACATGTCCCTGTGGATGTTAATGACAGATCAATCCAAATCTCTTGAGATTTAGGACATGTTTTTATTTTTGCCTAAATTCAAGTGAAAAAAATAATTTGGATACAAAAACCACGTGTCATGTAATTTTAATTGTTAAGTAAGTCCTGACATTTACTTGCAGTATTTTCCTTTGTTAATAAGGTGTACTGCCCAGTTCAAGACTGATCCTACTGCTTAGGGCAGTGGTATCTCAACACACTGTGTGAGACAGGTCCATTCCCTAGAGATCTTTCACCTAAAGTACAGAACAATAGAGCAGAAACAGAAAAAGCAAATTGACTTACACAGGGTCACGAAGATCTCCAGCAAAGCTGGGAGTGGAGTTTGGATATTTTAATTTATGTAACAACTCCCAACCACAGGATGTACCCATCTCCAGTAGCATCTGGGAGTGAGAATCTTTTAATCTCTCAGATGTACTGAGTTTACTTTTTGGGGAACTTTTCTTGTAGCTGGAATATGGGAAGACCTAGAAAGTTATGAGCGGTTAGTAAGAGCAGCTAAAGCATGTAGATAGGCTCAGATTGTCATGGCTGCTCTCTTCTTGTGGGAGCCAACGAAAAGATGCTGCAAATGTTTTGCATATTGAGGCAAGATATATGGTGTCAGCTGTGTTCTTCTAGCCATAAGACAAAAGGCTTAGAAGATGGCAGAGTTTCCCTCTGAAGAAGCATCACATCTCCAGGTGTTTCACAATATTCCATCTCTATTCAGGTCACAAAGATTTACAGTGGGTTTAGATAGTGTTTTCAAGGGTCCTGTGACAATTAGACATCTGCTATTACTGCCTTTACGAGAAGTTTGGCCCCACGGCTGAAACAGGTGAAACAGGAAGCTACCTTACAGTACATTGATATAAGCCACACATTATCCAGATAACTGGAAACTGATGTAACCGTGTCACGCTTTCATTTCCTCCCACTTCTCAATGATGTTGTCTTCTGCCTTGAATACGTATCTGTAAATCAGTTTACAGACATGCCAGCAAACAGCATTTGCTTGTGTGACTGCTCAGCTCAGCACGTACTCAGCACAATGCTGATGAACATAATAGCATAATAATGCAGGGAGGTTGAAGGGGTGCAATGAGTTATGAAACCATGCAGCTCTGCTCTAAGACCCCACTGAGAATGCTACTGATGTTTTGAACTCTGCAGAAGATAAAATACATTGCTATATGTAAAGACATTCTGGAACTGGAGATACCTGTTTCATGAATAAAGGGTATGATGAGGCCATTCTGGAAGAGGGAAAAGCAAACTAACAGAATAAAGCCTGCTGATTAATTTAGATAGAATTGGGACATAGATTTGAGGGAATTGCATATTGTTTTCATAAGGCATAAAGCAGCCTAGTCCAAAGAGGGAATCATAAAGCGAAGAGACAGAGAACCTGAAACTACTGCTGGTGGCTCTTGGAATGAATGGGTGAATAAGCTGGCCATACAAGGCAATATGTGGTAAAGCCATTAATCCCTCGTGAAAAAAGTAAGTATACAAAAGTGAGGGGAGGAAATACCTCTTTGTTGATTCTCATAAATGTGTCTGTGTTGTTATAAATTTATGTCAATGCAGCTTTCCTGTAAAAGGAGAAGAGGTTCTGTGTAAATAAGAATGCAGGTGTTACTTGTATAGTGGTTGTGCATATACATCCTGATTCATACTTAGCCTACACCATTGCCAGGCATGGTTGTGGAGAAAGATAGGAAGGATTTCATGCTACTGTCTTAAAAATTTAATTTAGGCACTGCAAGTTCTCTGTGTGCTCGAAGAGGAGAAGCAGCTGCTTCGTAAAGGACAGGAATGGCACTGACTAGATGTGACAAAACGGGAAAAAGGACTTGACTGAGAGGTTCAAATTGACAACTTATTTGGACATCACTCACAGGTCCAATGCATCACTATTGCAGGTTCTGTGTGTACAATGACGATTACACTATTGCGATTTAAAATCAAGTCATGGAATACACTATTGCAACCTACAAGTGATCCTGACAAGTAACAACACAAACCACACCTTAAAAGATTGCACCAATCACAATCTTTAGTAGCATGCCATATACCATATCTATGTTTCTTAATTATTTATCCTCTCCTCAGGTAAGGTCACTCAGTCCCTGGGAAGTTACCCTGTACAGCGTCCTGGACAAGGAGGGGGGGTGAATCTCAAGCCAGCTGTATCATTGGAAGATTCCCCATTTTTCTCCCCAAACCTTGCGGTTTATATTTCCTGATTCGGTGGGGGTGCAGGATTATATCTGAGTGGATTGCACTATCTGGGATGTTTACCTCTGGTGGTGTGATGATAGGTAAATCTCTGCTGCAAGTTTTGTGATGTCTAGCACTCAAACTCACGGGAATAGCGGTAGGATGGGACTCAGGGCATTTGTTTAAGGGCCTATTCAGTTTTGCTTCTTATTGTGATGCAATCTTGAGCCAACCCCGGGCTGAGCTGTTTTGCAGGTCCCCCCAATTTATCTCTGCGTAGAGGAGACAAGGTGGAGATGAAGCTGAGTCAGATGACAACTCCCTGCATCTCACCTGTTGTGCTTTGAAACCAGTTTGGCCGGGTGCTCCCATACAATATATGATGTTGGAAACAAAGCCAACGATGCTTTGGAATTGAAGGGAATGAGAGATGAAGATTTAATAATATGAAACAACTTTTCAAGTGCTGTGTAGTCATTCTGCAAGTTGGTGGCTCTGTTCTAGTCTGCATTATGTTTGTTCTAATGATAACCTGCCAATCAGCGTGCCTGGGTTGGAAAGTCAGTCCAAGTTGAGTATTTATAGCAGGGACAAATTACAGCTGAAATGAAGAAGTCTTTAAAGAAGTGGAGGGGACACAGAGAGCTCTGGCCTGCATAAGTAATGCTCCAGCACAAACATGGCCGTCACTGCACATCCCTACTTGAATGGGGAGGGCAATGTGCTTTGACACCTCAGGCACAGCAACTGGCAGCCAACAACTCCTCCTGTAAACAGGACAAGACAGATCTGTTTCATAAGCTGGTTAGGTTTTTGTATTTCCAAATAATTATTAGTTATGAAAAGGGTTACAAAAGTTCTTAACACCTTGAAGGCATCCCCAGGTCTGCTGTGGAGAAAAGCACTTACAGAGCAGCTGCTTTCTTTATTGGTAACGAGGCCAGTTAATGCTTTCACCTAGTCATCGCTGTGTGCAAATTACTCTGTAGCCACTGTCGTTACCACTGGGGACAAAATTAGCCCCATGACTGTATGAGAGAGAATCATGGCTTTCGTGGCAGCTCAGATGAGGCAAACACACGAGAGAGAAGTGAGGTTGCAGAATGATCCATCCTTCCTGCGTGGAGGTCAGGGAGTCACCTGGGGCTGCATCTGCAGTCACAGGAGCTGGGCAGACCCATAAGCTTCTCTATCTCATCTAGTCTGCCACAGTCATAAGCCTCAGATGAATTATGATTTTGCTGTTATATTTTTATATATATGCACGCTTTTTTTTTTTTTCATTCTTTCACCATGAATATATGAGTAAACTGGTGCTTCAGATAAAGTTTACATGTGGACTTTAATCAAAATAAGATGTGGCAGTTCAGATCCATAGACAAAGTAAGAAGGACAAGAAAGCCAACTGATGCAAAGACTGTCATTTCCTACAGCTGCAGTATCTGGAGTTCACTTCCCATCTTTCCTTTATTTGCTATGATATAAAGTGATCCCAGAGCATATATTAATGATTAAGATGAGCCGCTATAAAAGGTAATTGGTATTTCATATTTTAGCACAGTATGACTATGACTATGTATTTGAAGTTGTGTATACTTTGTAGTGTCTCTGATATACCAGCCTTTGTAATTTATCTTTCTGGGTGGTAAATTCATTTGTTTTCATGCTTTTCTCTTAATTGGGCCAATTGCTGAGGCTCCAGTGAGACTAGGAACATTGGGTAGACAATGCTGTTAACACTAAAGATTTTAAAACCAAAAATCAGAGTCCTGTCTTGCCTGACCGTCTAAATGACAGACCAACACATTCCAGTGTTTCCTACATGAAGTCTAATTGCCTGTGGTTGAACACCCTGCTTTCTGATTTAGAGACTCAATTGCTGATAAAGCCACGATATCCATGAGTGGGCTACCACTGTTTGAGTGCATGAAGGTTATATTTTATTTTCCGTGTGAAGGTGGCTGACCACTTTTCAGACATGCCAGATGATTTTAATTTTCTATTTTTTTTTTGTCAAATTGTCTAGTCTCAGGTATCTCCTCTCTAGGCTGATAATTATATCTTGTGAACAAGGTGTCTTCACTTTGGCTATCTTGCTAGACTGAACTCTTTCAGTTTCTCATAAAATTAACAGATCAAGGAAACTAAGCAGTAGATGTTTATTTAGCTCTGAAATGACTAAACAGTGGGAGTTACAGCACATCAGGAGGTATCACTACTGGCCCCAACAAGAAGGAACAAAAGTGAGTGGGCCACATAATTCGCTCCGTGTTCCATTTATTTATTTATTTATTTATTTTATTTGTCTATACTCAAGGACTCTCAGCTGCTCACCTTACTCATAATTCAGCTGGGATGCCAGTCATATTCTCATCCTGCTGTAATAAATACCTGTGTTGTACATGGAACTCCAAGGGACATGTTTAAGACGTGAAGAAATACAGGCAGGTGGGAGCATAAAACATGTTGTATCACTTGCATTTTGTGTGCCATGTTTATTTAGCACAGCACCATAGGTAGAATACCATGTTAGCAGCAATAATTAATAATCTTTCATAATTCAACAGGAATGGGGAGAGAGCTGTAGGAGCAAAATGGATTCCAGCCCAACCAACTCATGCAACTTTTTTTGTTTGAGGATATTTTTAATTTAACCTTTAAGTGAATCTCTTTTCTGTACATGATTGTGTATGTTTTCTTTTTTTCTTTGTTGCCTGCAATGCTCTCATTTATGTCTCCGCCAGGTATCTTGAAATACATGTTGACCTGGTTGACCTGGTTGACTCATCTTCATACACTTTGTTTTTCTCAGATGTCTGTAGCCAGTATCCAAGAAGGAAAAGAAAGGAGGAAAATCTCTTAACAAAATTTGCCAGCAAAGCAGCATGTCATAAAAATGAAGCTGGAGTCCCTAGACCTTTGTGTTTTGAAAATGAATTGAGTTATAAGAAAGCCACAGGGACATATCTATTAGGAATGTGATGGCCAAACGTTTTTCTGTGGATGATGGCATCTGGAGCAGTGAAACCACAAGATGTTTTACTTAGAACAAGTGCATCAGGAGCAGTTCCCTTATTGAAAGGGAAACTGGATTCTCTGGGGGGTCATTGTGATCTGAGCTGAGAACCAAGGACTGTAAGACATGCTGGTGGCACACTCCACTGTCAGACCTGGCTGTGCTCTACACCACAGGATCACAGAATCACAGAATTATATGGGGTTGGAAGGGACCTCTGGAGATCTAGTCCAACCTCCCTGCGAAACTAGGTCCAGAGCAGGTTGCACAAGAACATGTTCAGGTGGGTTTTGAATGTCTCCACCACCTCTCTAGGCAGCCTGTTCCAGTGCTCTACCACCCTCAAAGTAAATAAGTTCCTCCTCGTGTTTAGATGGAGTTTCTTATGTTCCAGTTTGTGCCCATTTCCTCTTCTCCTGTCACTGAGGACCCATGAAAAGAGGTTGGCCCCATCATCTTGAGACTGGCCCCATCATCTTGACACCAACCTTGAGACCCCCCTCAGTCTTCTCCAGACTAAAAAGACCCAAGACCTTCAGCCTTCATATCTAAAATAAGCAATTTGGCTGTGAAATACATGTACTTAGACTACAATTTTTTCTTCTTTAAGGTATGTTAGGGAAGCACTTTTCAACTGGGAAGTTCTGCCCCTGCTGAGGCACTGCCTGCTGAGTGAGCAATCAGCCCTTATGCCTCTGTGCTGGAAGCCTCAAAGTGTAATGAGGATGGGAAAGATTCTGGTTTGATCACAGTGAGGCATAACCTAGGTCTTCTCTGCCTTTCAGCCTCTAGTCTCTCCTGTGGTCATACCAAGCACAGGACATACCAAGAATGGGGTCAAGGGACGCCGCCAAGGCGGATGACCTGGAGGAGGTCAACAGTTACAGTTGTCATTGGCTATTAACTAGGATTGCCTTTCTTTCCCTGCTTCCACATCTATAAAGCAACTTCTCGAAGAGCAATCATGGCTTTTGAATTTCATTACTGCTGATACATTTTGTAATAGCTCCTGACGCTACTTTCTCAACTGATAATTTAACTAAGCTCTCTGCTGCACATTCTAATGCTGCAGTGTGGAGACAGTGCAAAATTATTTAATAAAAATTTACACTACTTTCATTTCATGGCTGTTATTATTGAACATTAGTCATTGCTGAGAATCATTCCTTCAACATTCCCTTATCACTTGTCTGCATTGGGCTATCAAATCTTTGAAATGCAGCATTATCTTGGGTGGTAAATGAAGGCAGCTTTTGTTTTATTTGGTTATGCATCTTGAAAGCGGGTGTGATCTTAAACAGAAGTTATTGTCATTTCTGTGTCTTTTGTGGTAGCTTAGCATAAAAGATGAAGTTTTAGTTGAAGTCTCATGGGTGAACAGCAGGGCTGAAAAAGCTAGAAGTGATTCTGTTATCAATAAAGCTTGTTTCTCAACAAAAATGGATGTGCTTGTTTCAGTCAAAGTTAAGAAACTTTTTCTTGCTGTTGGGTCACAAATATACTCTGGCTCCTATTTGAATTTGTAACAGCTGGGGAGAATAGACCCCCATTTTATAAAGCTTTCTATACATGTGTGAATATACAAATACTGACTCTGGGTGTTCCTCTGCCTGTTCACATGAACAAATTCTATGTATAAGCATTCAAAAGATTTTCAAGACCAGTAATGTTTCCATTGTGGCTTAAAAAAGCCTGAATCTTGTTTATTTTCTCCTTATATTTGTTGGGTAGAGAAAAAACGTGCTATTAATGTTACTTTGGTAAAGATCAATACATTCCTGCTTCCGATGATCTATTGAAAAGGAAGTGCCTGTCTTGTTCAGGCTGCTCTCTCAGGTAGAAAAGAACTGTATTTTGTGTTAGAGTGTGGATATATGAGAATAAAAACCCTCAAACAATTTTTAATAGTAGGGAGATGTATCCTGCTTTGCCATGTTTTTTTTCTTATAATCTTCCATTCCAAAGGCTACACTTTTCAGTCAGGCAAAATCAAATCGCTACATGCTATTAGTTGGTACATATTCTACCCAAATAGCACCCAGCAGGCAGCACTACATATATTGTTTCTTTCCTACAGCTTAGATAATTTCTAAGCTGTTTGGAACCTACTATGGCCCAATCTGTGCAATGGTGCTATCAACTGCAATTATCATAGCTTTTACGGGATGGACCAATGGTAGTTCACCAGGAGGGATGAAGAGGTTTGGAACAGCAGGAACTCCAGGAATATCTGCAGCACCAGGAACATGCACATCCATGTTTTGGATGGGACTGTGCTTACAGTCTCATGCATAAGAGTGGCAGTCCTGAAGGAGAAAGTGCCACGTTTTGTTCATGTGTGTGGTTTTATATTCACGTCTTAATGATGGTTAATTCTGTTTGTACAAAACCCATGCTGCATGGGGCTGCATGGGACTAAATGCTAAGGAAGCATTTAGTGTAACAGTGCTCTGCCACTTTAGAAAACCAGTCAAGCTTGCCTTTATCATAGCTTCTCATTGTGCCTTCCCTCAGATATGTGCAGTGCCAATATAAACATGGAAACCCTTCATTTGCTTTCTATTGTGTGGGCATCCTGACTAAACTCTCACTGTGGGTGACTGGGAAACATGTTTTCTTACCCTTACAGCATCCATTATGCTTCTGTGTGAAGGGTGATGTCTCCTTTATGTAAAGAGGAATCTCTAAATGTTCAGCAGAGTTTGAAAATGTAACAAGCTTAACTAAAACTGAAGAGTCATCCCCACTTAAACTTTATTGAAATATGAATTAATTTTTAAATAATAAAACGGGCTTTCAAGGAAGCATCACTGACTCCCAAGACAGCATTCTTTCCATCTGACAGAAATGGGTCCTTCCCAAACTCAAGGCGTATTGCCATTTTATGAATTAGTTAGCAAACATGATGTTGTAAGAAAACCAAATCCCCTATCAATCATTTTCAGTTATTTTCTATTTGGAGTAAGAAGTGTGGGAAGAGGCAATATCTTTTATATGTCACATTTAGAAAGAATAGGCAAATGTCTGGGTGCACAAGTGTTTCTCAGGGGACAACATAACTTGTAGGATCGCTGTATCTACCTGCCAAGTGGGTTTCTCTTTTCCCCATGCAATCATTTAGAGATCTCTTTGTGCTGTGAGGGTGCCTCAGTGTCTGAGCGTGTTTTCAGGAGGGCTGAACCCAATAACCCAAGGTTAGTAGCCATGCTAAAGGTCCACTTCCTTCCCTGTCTCCACCTGGGACAGTGCACTTGTTTTCCTCTAGAGTGACCAATTCTGGATTTCACCTCCTTTATTTCCTCTTCATACTCTTTGTGCTTCACAGAGCCAAGTTCAAAGGAAGTTACCCAATGAAACTCTGAGAAATTAATTTCTGCTCCTGAATCAGAATCAGAATTTGAGACACCTTTTGGTTTACCCATCCCCAGGCACACCTATCAGCTCTCACACTGGAGATCCGTGCTTCCTGGCAGGCAGCTGGTACATCTTGTGGTGGTGTGGGATCCTTCGGGATAAGCAGAGATCTATAAATGTAAAATGTGATTACAGCAGTATTATTTTAAAGGTCAGCCTGTCGTATTTGCACAGCAGGGTTGAGAGTGACTGTCTGCCTCAGATGATTTATGTGGACCAGGAAAGTATCCAAATATTAATAGTGCTGATGAATAAGGGTGGGGAAAATATTATATCTCTGCAAATACTGAACCTCCAAATATATTTGTGTCCTTCACTAAGCATCCACTCCTAAGTATGGTGTATATTGAAAAGTATTCTTTTAAATAACTAGACCTATAGCTATCCCAGTAAACAAGCTAGGAAAGCTTTATGGTGCAAATCCTTGTTGTCATTTTGTTTTTCCAATTACTTTGTAATTCACAAAGCTCAGTAACTCACAATGGATCTCCCAGCCATTACTGCAAATTTGCATAGTTCTGCTGTAGGTAAAATTACAGGATATAAAACTCTAGCAAGAAAAGTAGCTACTTCCCTTTCTCCCAAGCCTTACTGCCCCTTGACTTTCTCCTGCCTCTGAAAGGTCCGTGTGCTATTTGTTCTGTTCTGGCTATGAGGAACAAGTTTTCCGTAATACGGTTGGATACTTCAGGGAGCTTGATAGAAAATCAAATTTAGATGAGACTTGAAATGCCTCCTTTATGATAGCTGAGAGTCCTTTTCAGGTATTACGAGGAACAGCATTGCAGATTCTTGTCGTTTTTCAAGAAAGTGCTGCTGTCTCTGGAAGAGGAACCTGGCATCCCTGCATCTGTACTATGCTGTATTTATCAGAGGGAAGCTGGGATAACAGGCTTTAGTCCTCTCTGGGAAATTGTGAACATCTAAGAGAAGCATGGATCTTGTTCATCATTTTCTTATCTTTTATTTTCCTTTTATTTTTTTTCTCTAGGCTTTCTATTGCTTCTCTTTCCCTCTTTTTCTCCTCTCTTTCCATTCTCCTCCTCTGAGCTGAGTGTGCTGAGAACAAGCTGTCTGAACACCCCTCCTGCTGCTCTTGCACTGATTGCTACAACAAGAAGTAGCCCTGCAGTGAGGTCATCAGAAACTACTTTATTATCCAGTAGTAGACTACCATGGTGTAACAAGGAAGCAAAAGTTTATTTGCAGGAGCAAACAGTAAACAACAATTTTTATAAACCAGCTCAGGCTTGCTGATTCCTAAAGAAAAGGAGGTGAAACCCAACATGGCCTCTTTCTATACACCAAACATAGCGGATTTTAAAGAATTCAGCTTCAAAGTACAGATTTGGACTTTGTCTGGACTCTGTGTGTGTCTGCCCATCCCTTTTAATAACTTCTGACATTCTCAGCTAATTTCATCAATATTTGATAGAGGAATAGGACTCAAAGATACGGTTCTTATGAGATTCCTCCTGCCTCAGGCAAGGAAAAGCTGGCACATAGCCGGTCCTTATTTGATGCTGGAGAATCTATTAGCGCCCCAGGCACAGGGAAAGCTTTCACCGAACTTTGTACTTTCCCAGGCCTCAGGGAATTTGGTAGAGTTCCAGGTACGAATGACAGGGCTGCTTCTAATTCTAGTTATTATGCAGATTTCAAAAACACTTTGTGATGTTCAAATTAAATCAATACAAATTGCTGGAAGGCTTTACTGTCCTCCACAGAAGACCTATGGAAGTAATAGATGGGAAAAGAGGGGGGCAGCTCCCTAGCAAGAAGTGAAACACTTTGAATGGGAGTGAGGGCAGCAGCAAGGGAAACACTGGACTATTCAACATTCATTTAAAAAGACCACTTTTCAATGGGATCAAAGTGACAACGGCTCAAAGGACCTGAGGTGGAGCAGTGCAATCAGGTAATTATACACAACGCAGTGGTCAGGCAATAGCATTTTAATCTGTAGGAAATGCTGATGTCTGTTCCAGTCCTGAACGGATAGGAACAGGCCCAAAAGTGAAATGCAGGAGTGGAAAGCCCCTGACAAGCTTACATGTGGTCAGAGCAGATTGGATGCATCCTGCTGGAAACAGGCCAAGAAGGAGATGCCAAAAGAGAATGGGAATATTTTTTCTATTTCTCTTTTGGCACCACATTTTTCAGGAAGAATCAGGGGTAATGCAGTGCAGAAAACCCTCAAAAGAAATAGGAAATTGGAAAAACATGGGGTGGAAAAAAGTATGAGATGAAAACTGACCTAATTTACCTGCTTGCATCTTGGCACATCTAGAATTTACAAACCCTTATCTAAGAGAGTAGTTCTCTCTTAGAAGTAAGTTCTTAGTTTGTTGTTTCTAGTTCAGTTCACTAAAAAAGAGTAAACACTTAAAAATTTAGTCTGGAAACTTGACCAGAAATTGCTAATGAACCAAAATAAAAACGAGGAAAGCTGAGTAAACATAAAACAACTGTGTTAAGTGTTTGACTCTAAAGTGCCATAACATCTATTTTGGAAAGTTCATCTATGAGCTTAAGCATCAGGGTAGATTTAAGTAACTCAGATAATTTTACAAGTGTTTTAAAGCAGCCTTGAAAAGAACAAGACTGCTTAAATTGCTGAAGATCTCTAGGACATAATGCACAGACTCTCTCCTATGTCAGTTTAGGAACATACCATTAACATTAAAGCACTAAGATGCTTTTCAGCCTAAAGGAGAAGGTACAGGTTCATCCATGGCTGATGGACAACACAAGAGCAAGCTGGATGCTGGTCTCCAGAGAAGCCTGTTTGAGGTGTGATGCAAGGGCTCTGTTGTACATACAGAAACAGGAAATTCTGAGCAATGAAGCTCACATGATAACTCTTTCTTTTTCTCTCTTAGCTTTTCATTTGCATTCATCCTTTACTCCTTAGAAAGGGACAAATGTATTTACTGGAAATGCTATGACCCTTAATCAGAACAGCTCATCTAGTAATACTAAATGTGACAGTTGTCCTCATGAGTTATTTATGATTATTTACTACAGGCTCATTGATAATAAAATGTTTGAATAATGATTATTAGAGGAACTGAATCCCTTTTTGTTGTAGTAACCACTACAGAATATGAACAATAGTTCACATAACATGAAGCTGAGTTTGAATATGTTTTTGGTCAACCATATTTATTTTAATATAATACAGTTTTTCTCCCAGCAATTCCACTGATTATCTCAACATATGCCACATACTGTCATCCCAAAAGGTTAAATCCTAACTCCTACTTATTCTTCCCTAAGGGGCTGTCAGTGTCAGGGTGCAGTATTTCATTAGAGTCCATTCCTGAGCAAGCTGTTTAAATCACTCTGCATACTTGGAATATGTATCATTATTATGGGTTTCCAAAGGCTAGATCCTGAAATGGTATATCTAGGGTTAGGCTTGTCTGAAAGGAAGAAGTTACCCTCGATGGGTGTCAGCCCAGTCTCTAGCTCACTATAATACATTGCAAGCAGAATTTTCAGGGCTTCCTAAAGAAATTCAGCCTCCTGCAAATGATAATTCTAAATAATATGAACAGCTTTCCTGGCAGATTTGAGTGCTATATAGACATCAGATAATTCACCATGCATGCACAGGGCTGCAGGTAACAGCTCAGGAAGAACCATGGTGCCTCCCTAAGTTAGCACAGCTCTCCTCAGGGTACAGTTTGCAGTCATGAAACAGCAAGTGGAGGGGAAGAGGATGCATAAATACGTATTGTGCAATAACATCAGGAATTTAATTGTGATGGTAGTGCCTCTAACATGAGGGTGAAACCACTATTGAAAAGCTAGTCCAGCCATCATCAGTGTTTTACTTGTAAAAGCATTTGGTTACATGAAAATCAAAAGATGCTATCTATATCTTGAAACTGACACTGAATCTAGTTTTATTATAGTTATTCTGCAAATAAATTAAGGCTTTCAGATCTGCTACTGTCTTTCTGATTTCTTCCTAAATGAAAACCTTGAGATAAAAATGTTACCCTGATATGGAAAATGTATCATTCTGTTCAACACTCTGTTCAAGACATTCCTTACCCTTTCAGTAAAAGGTAATCTACAGAACATATTCTTTCTGTTCTTCATTTTATCACTGACAGCCAGATAATAGAAATGTTCTGGAACAGTCATTGTACTTCCAGAGATGATGTATGAGAAAGAGAGTAAGCAGCTCAATCCCTTCAGAACAGAACTAGTCTGCAGGACCAAGAGGCAGAAATTAACTGTCTGGTGAAGGTATTGTCCAGAAAGGCTATTTGAAAGTATCTGTAGCTTGGCATTAATCCTATCGGGCCAAAACAGATGTTTTCTGTTTAGTCTGGAAGAGGAAGAATGAGTGCTCCACACTGCTGCTCCTGTGGTTGCAGGTTTGTATCTGTTCAGGACAAAAGTCACACGAGCACAAATTATATCAGGTTGAGTTATCTGGGAACCAGCAGTTTTTTGGTGAAAATCACCTATTTTCTCATGTCTAATTTTCAAAATTTGCCTCTTCTTCCAGGAAATCACTGCTGGAGTGTATAAGAGGTGAGTCTAGCCAGTTTAAACTAACGATTTCTTGCATGCACTCCCTTTTAAGCATTAAAGAAAACAAATCCGCAGCTGGGCTGTGAAAGGTAAGGAGGACATGGGACATCTTAACTCTGTAGGATCAAGGCAGATGATGTAGTGCTGGAAAAGCATTCGCAGGTGTCTGTCCAAGAAAATGACCTGACAGTGTGGCTGTTTCCAGGTCCTGGAAAGGCTTGCTGTGTCACAGAGCCACTGTGCAGTCCCTAACTCATTGACCCGCCACAGGTTTGATAGTGAGACTCCCAGGACGTGAGACGCTCAGATCACTTTGTGTTTCAGGATTATGATCACATCTTAAAGAAACATACTTCTTGACTGAAAAGCTGAGCATAAAATACAGTTCTACGTGTTTAAGAGCATCTTGGGAAGCTTCTTCTATTGATGATAGGATGCCCTGGGCAGTGATGGGGACCCAGCTGCGTGCAGGATGCTTCCCGTGCTGGGTCAAGCTCTGCTTCCTAGCTCTGCATAACGCTGTTAGAACCCAGAAGTGTCTTAGTGGCTCTAAAATCAACATTTGGATTAGTATGAGCTAATAAAAGCAAAGAGTAAACTTTCACCAGTTCCCATTAGAGTTGGGAAAAGAGTTTTATTTTTACAGAACTTTGTGGATAGATGTGATCAGATGCTGCTTGTCAATTTCTGCATTGCTCAGTGCCTCAGTCTCCTTGTTGGTAAATTGACCTGGTCTCCTTTGTGGTCTCTGGGTGAGCCTTTGATTATCCAGATGTCCCACCTGAAGCTGTGTTTGCAGCTTCCTGAAGACCGTGCTCTGAAGGGAGCCATTCATCCAGCCTGGGATTGATGGTGCTCGTCCTGATGGTACTCCCCATGCAGACACACTCTCAGAAAGCAAGGTCAGCTGCCACCAGGGAAACTACAGCTGCTTTTCTGCTTCGATTCATTTATTGCCTTGTGGTTACATTCAGCTTGGAGCGATAGCAGATCTATAAAGCACTGAGGTGCCACATAATGCAAGAGAACGATTGTCGTTTGTGCCTATGTGTGTTTGGGTCAGTGGGTGTGCTGCTTGGGCAAACAGCGGGTGTGTGAATGTGTCCCGTACTCTGGGAAATTCCTGAGCTTTAAATCAAAATACTATTGCTGCATATGGCATCGAGTACACTACCAGAATGCATGTAGCCTCACAGCTATTCTCTCCCCAGTGCGTGCATTCTTTGGTTAAATTTTCATTTAATTAGTCCTGGTAGATAGCACACTTTCCATGTGTCAGCAATGTGCCCAAGAGGGCCAATGGGATCCTGGGCTGCATAGGAAAGAGTGTGGCCCGTCAGTTGAGGGAGGTCATTCTCCCTCTCTACTCTACACTGGTATACAACTGGAATACTGCATCCAGTTCTGGGCCCCCCAGTTCAAGAGGGACAGGGAACTACTGCAGAGAGTCCAGCATAGGGCAACGAAGATGATTAAGGGATGGAGCACCTCCCTTACGAGGAAAGGCTCAAGGAGCTGGGACTCTTTAGCCTGGAAAAGCAAAGGCTGAGGGGAGACATGATTTATGTTTATAAGTATCTAAAGGATGGGTTGAAGGAGGTTGGAGCTGGACTTTTCTCAGTGGTTTCCAGCAATAGGACAAGGGGCAACGGGCTCAAGCTGGAACATGGGAAGCTCCACTCAAATATGAAGAAAAAGTTCTTTACGGTGATGGAGCACTGGGACAGGCTACCCAGGGAGGTTGTGGAGTCCCCTTCTCTGGAGATCTTCAAGACCCACCTGGATGCAGTTGGACTAGATGATCTCTAGAGGTCCCTTCCAACTCTGACAATTCCATGATTCCATGTTTTCATTATTTGGTTTATCTTGGCACCTCTCTGGCTAAATAAATAAAGAAGGGTGCATAAAGAGGATTGGGTCCCAGATACTTGATGATGTAGTTACATACTCTTTTTTTGGGTTACACACTCTTTTACCTCCACATATGCTTGGCAATGTTTTCAGCTGGTGTAAATTGTTATCATTCCCTAGACTTTAGTGGACCTGAGAGAGTTTCTACTGGTTTCTCTGCCCATGGTGTTCTACATCGCAGTTTAATTCTTTTATATTGAGCCTAATTAAACTGACTGATTTTTAAAATTGCCAAAATGATTTACAAACCCAAGTTTGAGGCATCCTGGCACCTCAGGGACAGTGAGAACTGGGTAGGCAGAGATGCAAATGGGTACTTAAACCAGGGTGTGGTTTTTCAACAGATGCTCTCTCTGCTGTTAAAAATTCCCTGTCAAACCTTCATGGTTTCTTTTCAGAATTGCATATCTTCGTAGGTTTCACTCTAGGTTGTTTTGGAAAATGGCTGCTGAATATTTTAATTTGTTTTGAAAACTGTACTCAAGACAACCAAAAACACTACTATAAGTTAGTCCACTTGTAGAAGAAGAGCTATCATTAGAAGATAGTGTAAGAGTTGTCTTTGTGAGGGACACTGAAAGGTATAAGACAGCAGTAGAAGAAGTTTGAGAAGTTTACAGTGCTGTGGAAGGACACAGCCAGCAGCTCCCTCTGAGCACTGCCCTGTGGATGGTGGTATGCACCCAAAGGAAGATGCTCCTGTGTCTCCTAGTGAGTGTCTGCTTGTGCGGGGTGAAGCCAGGCAGCTCTGGCAACATGTATATACCTTATTTACCAGGCCATGGGAGGTTTATTGGGGCTTGGGTATTGTCAACAAGTCATGATATGTTTGTGATTATTGCTAGTTTTATTGGAAATGCAAAGCCACTGTGACTCAGTGAGGGTAATATCTTGCAAGCCTCACATTGTACATGAAATCACAGTGGAAAGCAGTTCAAAGTTCTGTACTTGTGTATAATTCTATGTCTTGGAGACTGTTAAATCTCTTTCATGTAGTGACAGTGGAGTCAGCATTATCTGCAGAGAGAAATAATAGATTAGTTGATGCAAAATGCGAAAGGTCTTTCCTATATGTTTTAACTTCCCAAAGCAAGTTGGAAGTTAGGATACCTAATCTCAAAAGGATGGAACAACTGTTTTTGACTCTTGCCTTCAGGCTATTAAATTCAAATCCTCCAGCATGATGTTTCCAGAGAGGATGAAGAAAAAACAGATTCCCCTGTGTCAGCAAACAAAGGTGGAGGAGAGCAGAGCTTGATGTGTGGGAGTGTAAATGTTGTGCTTCAGCTTCCAGAATCATCAGGGTGTTTCACATACACTGAGCTGTCCAAGAAAGAGAAATGAGGACACTGTCAGGTTTTATGTCTAGTAAGTGTGAAGGAACTATGATTAGATGAATCACCTCTCTTACAGAACCATCCCCAATGCTGATTTCAGTGTCAGTGAGCTGTGCACAAATACCACCTCTTAAAACAAGATCCAAAGCAGCCATGTTCATGTTTTCTTACCTCTCTTGAACTGTCTTCCTGGACTTTCCATCCCACTTATGCTTAGGTACAGGTTTCCACTTTTTTGTGAAGTTCTCATTTCACCCACTCTATAGAAATCAGATACTCAGTAAATCCTGATTCTTTGGGGCTTTTTTAAAATTTTGGTTTTATTTTTGCTTTGGACAGTCCTCACTCAGCCATATCTCTGTTAGTACCTGGGAAGGGAATGAGAATCTTTCTGACTGCACACGTTCCACATAACACCCGTGACATTTGTTTCCACACAACGTTTTCCTCTGTACCTCCTGAGCAAGCAGTGTCTCTCAATACAGTAAAAGAGGTCCAAACTCATTATATTTGATAATATTTGAGCTTATTGCAATTTCAACTAAAATTTCATGAGCAGGATGGTTGTGTATTTTTCCTGTTGAATCGGATCACTTTTCCCTCGTCATGCATAATCCTTTATTATACCAGCAGAATTATTATACGAAGCACATTTAATTTTTCACACATAATGAAGACAAGCACTCAAAACAAAACATGATGGCTCTTCGGAAATTAAATATTTAATATATGAATGCATTTCTTCTTTGTTAGAAGATACAGAACCAATTATTCCCTTAGTATTATAAAAAAATTAAAGCAGCGCAGTCATGGAGTACTCATAAAATGCATATGTAATTGCAATAAGGGAGGGGGAAAATGGAAATTTTATTAGGAAGAGTCAATGTCATACACATTGCCATTACACAACTCCCAGTGACAAATCACACATATAGAATTCTTGCAAGAATTTAGGAACAGGAGGTTAGGTTTTTGTGAACATGCACCCCATGACTTAGAACAGCTTTGTAAATGCTGCATTGAACATTTCCACTTGTATATAAACGAATTATCAAGGATGCAGTAGTAGACTTTCACTGAGATATTCTCTGGTCATCACAATACACACAGGTTTTGAAGTGTCTAGATATCGGGATGCTCTATAAGCATAAATAGAGTACTATAGCTCACTGCATCTGCAGAAATATCTCATGAAATGCAAAATGAACTTCTGAAGAAAATATTCTTACTTAAGGAAAAATGAGAGTGTGTGTCATAAATTTTGCTAACAGAATTTTAAACAGGGATACTTGTTATAAATTTGAAGCTCCCCCCACCCATCTTGAGCAACATCTAAATCTTCCTTCCTTTTCAGTAAAGTCATGTTAAAACAAGTCCATTGCAGTGCTACTGCTGACATACTAATTCCTGCTGTTGCACTGACATGACTGGACTATTTTCAAGGTCATTGCAGTTAGCAAAAACCCTAGTTGATGTCAGTTGAGATTTGGATTTTCTTTGTCCCTTATTAGTGTTGTAAAGTATGCAGAGTGTTGATATAAAATAGCATGAGTACTGGGAGCTATATATATTTATAAGGAAATCTTATGTGATATTTACTCCTGTTTATATGAGGGCATGCAGAAGATGTTAACAAAACTTCTAAGATCTGTTTTCAGAGATAGATCTAGACCTAGAGAAGCTTTGAGCAGGAGGCTGGGCAGCAGGCTTTCCAGAGGTCCCTTCTCACCAAAATTATTCTCTGATTCCCTGATTTTATTTCAGATAGTTGTTAGCACCTTTAAAATATGGTCCTACCTAAAAAAATAGCTTTTAGTATGGCACTCATTCCTTCAGTAAATATGTTCCATGTGGATATTTATAGTCCTGCCTGACTTCAGTGAGAACAGAAAGTTCTTACTCCCATAAGCTCCATACAGCTGCCAGCAGAGATGGTGAACAAGACGTTCCTTCCTTCATCTGCAGCATTGCTCCATGGGTATTAATTGACTCCAGCTATACATAGCCTCTCATATCTATGTATTTGTGTGAGTGTCTAAAAGGATCTAATTTAAATAGAGAACTCTCTCTTCCAGGCAGTGCTGGTGTCTGTGGGTGAGTTTGGATGGCTTTCAGATCATGTGTTGATTCTGAGGACAAGAATAAAAAGACGGGAAAAAAAAATAACCCCCATCTGCTCATTTGTCTCCTTCTGTGCTCCTTTGGGATACGCGTGTGTCTCGTGTGTCGGAGCCTCTCTGACAGCAAGATCATGGCGCCTTGGACGCTGGGAGCTTCCTCCAGAAGTACCTGGTATCTGTGAGAAGTCTTCCCTCATTATGTTTCTGGGCACAGAGCAGCAAGAAATTCTCAGTATGGTTTGATCTCAATGCGGATAACATTTTTCCCCTGCCAGCATTTCTCTCTTAGCTATATTCCCTCTAATGAAATTACCCATTCGGTGTAACGTTTGTAATCTAAAGAGAGTGCTATAGATTAGTGGTTGTTGCTGCTTTATTATTGAAATGAGAGTCATGGGATCAATTTAACTGTTCCTTGCTTCATTATTTGCTTAAGACAATAGTCATCTCTGCAAATTCTATTGCTTTGTGGGTATTTTTAGCTTAATTATCATAGATATTTGCAACAATCAAAAAAGATTTCCTATGTGCGTTCTCTTTCTCCTTGGAACACTAGTTTTTTATAGACATTGTACTTTTAACTTGCCTTCCTTTTTGTAGACAATCCAGTCTACTCTCAGAAAAAAACTAACCCCAATCCAACTTATTTTGGAAAACCAGTAAGGCTTTCCTAGCCTTCTTCATTTTAAAGGCATAATGAGGATTATGCCTTCTGTTGTACACGTAGTTAAATATCGTGGCAATTGGGCCTGTACAATGGGGACTTCAGCAGTTTTGGTGGTTTTTTTCCAAAAAGTTCGGAATAAATAAAAACCTGCCTTTGACATGAGCTTTCAGTAAAGCCTGACATCCTAGGTTTACCTTTTATGCAAGGTATCAAAGGTTAGACAAGACATGTTGCACAAATGTCTGCATACTGTTGGATTTGGATTGTCGATTCCAGCCTGGCCAGGAAGTGATCACAGATTCTGACCAGAGGTTAGTGTTTCCAATAAAGGCAGCTGGACTTAGGGACATACAATGTGAATTTAGATTTAAAAATCAGGCCTGCAGAATTGCCAACATAATTTTTTTTATCTTTCAGTATAATTTACTGGCTCACCTATTGCTGATATTTGAATTAATATTCCCCAGCTGGCTTAGAGCAGGTTCCCTGTGGATCCTGACTTGAGTTCATTTGAAGTTTGTTGGACAACTCTACGCAGAATATGTAAACAAAAGTGTCTCTGATCAAATGGGGAATAGTTGGATATCCCAGCAGAATAAAGAAATCAACCTGCAGTTTTGTTTATACTGCCTATCTTCCATTTAAAATGTAGCAGGAAAAAGGCCTAATTAATATTTCTTAAGAGTGCCTGTAAAAGCAGTAGGCACTTTCTTGCATTTGAAGTACTGAAAAAGCAATTTTAATATCTAGTTTAATATAACATAAACAGGTTACCTTCCAGTTAACATTTTAACAACTATTTAGGCTACATCTATGTAACTTAAACATAACCACTGGAAACCTCTTAAACTCCTTTCAAACTGTATCCCTCACAAGATTATTTCTAAGAAAAAAATATTTACTATTTGCATAATTATCCTTATGTCACAGTCCTCCTTCTTGTACCTCATCCCCTCTTCCTCTTTTCTGATTTTTCCCTTCCTTCTAAATCAGGTACAGCAGGAAACAAGGATTAATTTTATATTCGTTTTAACAGATGGCAAACTGGTTAAAGGGGTAGAGTGAGCAATGAGGGCTCTATTTAAGTACTGCACATCAAATCCTATAGGGTTTACATGTGTTACTTGGTGGTTAGGTGCTCTGCTGAATCCAGGCTTAAGTATTTTGACCAAGGATGCAAAGAATAATTAGAAATGAATAGACAAATTCTGTTTCAATACCACTTCCATTGGAGTGTACTCTCAATTGTTTTAGTTTTAATTGAGCTTTTCAAATTTTGGACAGGTTCCTCTAGAGACCATCCTGGCCATACCTGACACCCCTGGGATGAGCAGTGTAAGTGCAGTGCCTGCAGCGGCACCAGGCTCCTTCCATCAGCCCCGTGCACCTCCACGCACAGCCACTGTCTGCAATCCTTCACCACTCATTTGCACATTTCTCCATAATTTTGCCTGCAGTAGACAGTATTTCTTCTTGAAAATAACAACCACCAAGATTTAATGAGAAGATTTAGCTTTCCTTTGATAAGATTGTAGCTGTAATAGAGTTTGCCTGCCTGCACTGTCCCAGTGGTGCAGACAGAATCTCCAATATGTTTGATTCTTTCGCATGATTTGACCAGCTAAAAATTCAAACAAAGGGTTGCTTGTATTGAAAGAAGGCAAATATTTTTCTCAATGTTAGAACAAAAAGATATACACATATCTGTAGGTGGTATGGAAATGAGTGTTTGCTAGTGTATGGGAAAGCTAGCCATGGGAAAGAAATTGCTCCCAGATGATTACTTATTTTTACTTTGCAATGCCAATTTAACATACCATAACTCTGACAGCAGCTAAAGAATATTTTTCAAGTAGAAGGTTCCAGTGAGACAGTGGTGTCTGCACAAGATAACTGCAGACAAGAAAGTTGAAAAAATAAGTATGTTAATAAATACTACCTCATCTAACAAGTGGTCAGCAAATGAATGTCCACCTTATATGGGGTAGCTGTGCAATTCTCACTACTCAAATACAGAATGACTTTATATCTCCCACATCTTCAGCCAGTGAAATTCTCAGGCTGTTCATACTGAGAAAGGCTGTTCCTTTGCTGTGCTGGGCATGGATGTCCCCCTCAGTGTTGCCTTCAAGCAGACTATCAGAATTATTTAGTGCGTCTCCACTATGCATCTCTTCTTTCTTCAGTCTTTTTGTTGTAGCTATGACTTTCCTTCTGAAAATAAATGCCCTGCAAGTTATTAACCTCTCTTCCATCATCTGAAGACAGATTTTTCACCCAGAATCATCGAGGCTATGTAAAAGGAGCTCCAAAAGCTGTATGTGTTGGGGAGAAGGTGGCCTCCTTTGCACACCTCGGACTCCTGGAGGAGGTGTGTTTCAGGGCAGAATTCAAAAGCAGTGAGAATTTTTGGGACCGTATCTTGGTTGAATTAGCATTGATTAAGGAATTGATAGAAACCAAGGACTTTCTCTTACAGCCATAATTCAAACTTGTTAAAATTGGTATTACAGTTACCAATTCACATAAATATCTTTGCTTTCTGTAGTAAATGCTCCTGTGTATGAATCTGTCATTCAACTAGGAAATCACTATTTTAGGGATCTAACTTTTACCCATAGTCTAGGTTTAAAAGAGATGTTTTCTGTACTGCCAATTTGATTTTACCTACCACAGGTACAGATCCCTCTAGGATATTTACTACAAACTCTTGTCAGCTTCTATCTTACAATGCCTGCCAACAAAGACAACAGCTACCTCCCAGTGGTGTTTTGAATACCTCATTATTATGCAGTACTAGATTAGAACAGCACAATGTGATATGTTGATGTGATGCTATGTGATGTGATGATATTTGGTCAGTACAGATTTTGATACTGTTACGGTACACATCTGTGTGTGGCTTGTGCAAATTGAAAAAGAGCCTGCAGCAAGAACCTGATATAAAGTCACTATCCCACATGGCCAGAAATAACAAGGTGATTGTGTTCCCACCCAGCAGAATTCAAGCTCTCAAGGGGAATACACAAGCCAGGTGCTAACGCAACAGGCCTCACTGGAGGAATGGGCTAACTGAGAGAAAACTAATGCCTTAGTGCAGAACCTCCTCCATTCTTATTTCCAGCCTTCACCAGTTGTGTTGGTATGTTAGATTTTTATATTTAACTAAATGGAGTAGGGGAAGATGACTCCTACTGACGATTTGGGTGCAGGTGTAATGAGATTAACATGGCACAACAGGGTGGAAAGCAATTAGCCAAGCAGGACTCGTTCCTCATGAGAGGGCTATTGCATGGCTCCTGCCAGAACTGAGGAAAACTCCTTTTACTCCACATGGTTTGTAATGTGCTTTAAGAGCTTCTGAGGTGAGAGGAATATTTCACTGCCAATAAGTTTTGGTAATAATGTAATAAATAAAACATCAGGTCACAAATTTTCAACTAAACCTTGATTCAGCTGAGGAGACCATTACAGACTATTTAACATGGCAGTAACTTTAATTGCAGCATCTTCAATATTCTAGTGAAGCCAATGGCTGTCCTACTTTTCTCCTGTAGCAGCATCATCACCAAGATGATCTCTGCTCTCCCAGCTTTCCCGCAGTGACAACCCCTGTGTCCTCAGTGATTCATGGGAGGATCAGTTTTCTAAAGGCCAGAAATTTGCTCTTGTGATTTATCTGTCCTATACCAGTGCCAGTTACTACAGTCTCAAGGCTGCTTCTGCAAGGAAAAATGAATCGGCCTTTGGTCTTATTTGCTCACTGGGACTAGGTTATTACCCATAAAACCTTTCATCCCACTAATGAAGAGAGCGCGAAGCATTTCAAATAGACAGCAATTGGTATAAGCAAGCTGGAGACTGCAGCTTGGACTGATAAGGAACATTCCAGCCTACTTTATAATCAGAATTATGATTGTAAAAAATATTTATGGATAGGTGGGATTTTCCTACTGTTTTTAAGACTGAGGAATATGTTGTGGGTTTAATCCTAACAATTTGTTTTCAAATAGTTATTCAGCAGAGTGGGATGGCTTTCTCAAAGGGACATAGAAACTTCCTTTTCTTGGGACTACAGAGAAAGTCAAGAAAACAAGAGCATGTTTATTTTATATCCGGTTCATTTATTGCTATTGACTTTGTTTTTGTGAAAGCAAGGTGAATTTAAATGCAAAGCAGCAAAGAAATCCATAGAGAGAAAGATAAAAGACTCTGAAACTGTTAGAGGCAAGGTGAATAATTGACGGTATGAATCAGGAGAGCAAGTGCATGTGAGGCCTAACAACATCTTGTTTTATTTTTGGGATAGTTATAGCAAGGTTTCCTTTTTGATATTTCAGTGGAGCAAATAATAACTATCTCTGTCAGTTCAGTAAAGTGTAACAGCAGAAGGCTTTTGCAGGTTTTCCTTGCTGGTGCAAACAGTGCCTGGTTCCCTGCAGAGTTGCTGTAGGGCCCAGGGTAGGATGCCCGCGGTACTTTTAAAATGCCTCCCTGTAAATCTTTGCATTATGTGATGGTGACATCCTGTTGGGTCTCTGTTAGACTGTAATTTTGCAAGCTTCTGCTTTGAAGACTGGCACATTTTGGAATTCTCCTTCCCATTAGCTCATTCTTAGCCCTGTGGAATACCTCTAGTCATCAGCTGTGCTCAGAGTTCATCTGGCTGAATAACAAGATGATGAAAGTAGCAGTCACTCCTAAATCCCTGTCTTTCATCTATTGCCCAGTTGTATTTTTTTTCCATCAAGTATTTAAGGACGGTAAATCATGTCTTTGATTTGTCTTGAGAACTGTTAATGCAAAGTACCTTCAGAGAGCAGTTAGGTGTTGTGAACAGTGATAGAAAACTTTTAAGGTGATAATGGCTTCTCAAGAGCTCAGAAGCTGAGAGTATTGATGAACTTCACCTGCACTTGATAAAGTGCTAGCATAACTAGAAAGACTTTAGGATAGAACAGTTACATATTTTTTACTACATGTCTCTAATTTACCTTCAGCCTGGCCTCAGATGGCGTGTGTTCTACAGAACACATGCTAAATAAATTAACATAAACTAACTGCTTATACATGCAATGAATGTACAAAGACTTATTGACATAAGTAAAATAAGATGACATCAAAAGTGTGCTGAGATCCAGATCCAGACTTTGGAATGGATGCCAAAATGCCAATGTAGGTGCCCTATCTGTAACTGTGTACAAGAAAACTATAAAATGTGTGACATGAGATGAAGCACAGGATCCAATAGCTTATCTTTGAATTCTCATACTTAATAAACCCATTTCAGACAAGGCAGGTTGTTGGGTTTTTTCCCTTACTGATTTTTCTTAAGTTATTCAGTTGATGTGGACATCTGGATGTCAGCATACACTATCCATGTTTCATGGAGTGAAATGCTTTGGCTAGGACTAGTCCATTTTTCAGCAAACATTTGCGATACCAAATCCTATATTTACCCATTTTTCCCCTGTGCTTTTGACTCCTACAAGATTTTTCTGTCTGCAGCCTCAGTCTGTATTGATGGAAAACCCTAGAGAATTCTCTAGGGTTTTTCAACTAGAAAAAGTTAATCTTTTCTAAGGACCTGAGGCGCAACAGAATATGTGAAGGATTTATGGCATAGAAATATCATATGTCCTGCTGATCTCAGATCTCACTCTTGTGAATGTGAGATGCAAGATATAACTGTGCAGAGTGCCAGGGCGTTTTCTTCCCAAGTGGCCTACCATAGTTGCTTTTAAGAAAAACCACTGCCTCCTCCCCTGTAGTGTAATCTGATTCTACTGGACTCCAGTATAATCTGGAGTCCTGGCGCTCTGAAAGAAAAGAAGAATAAACTAAGAAATATCCTTTAACTCTTTTACTGTGAACATAAGATCCTATTTCAATGTTCAGGTAACAATTATTGAAAATGTTTTTTCCATTCCAACATTCTTAATAAACACGAAGGGAAAGGGAAATTTGTAAGTAGAACTCTCCCTGCTTCAGTCATATATACAGCTCTCCCTGCTACAGTCATACATACAGGTTGAGCTCTTTTTCTATAAAGAATGCTTAAATCATTACAGTCATTGTCATCACAGTTGAAAGACCTCTGAGCTATCAATGGCAAAATAAAATGAGTCAAAATACACTACATACTATGAAAATGCAACTCTTGTATGTTTTTATTTAAAATGGATGATATTGATTATTTGAAACATTTTTGACCAGATCTGCGTATTGCAGAGTGCTGAGATAGGAGGATTTTATATTTTTAATTGCTATTTTATAGGCTGTTTAGTGTTGGTTTTTTTTCAGGGGGCACTGATTTGTAGGAAAACTAAGCCAGCTGCAGAGTAAGCCCATAAGCTCTCTAACAAAGTAGCCCAGAACACACATGGGCACCATGAGGGTGAATTCAGCGGAACCTCAGAGTCAATATTGTGTTAGAATTAACATTCCCATTAACTGCAAGATAAAACCTATCTCAACATTCATTGCAGCAATAAACCCATACACCTGTGGGTGGCATTATTTGCCTTCTTTTCACTTTACTGTGCAGGGCAAGAAAGCAATTACCAAACTGCAATAGCAAAGACTGCCACAAATGGAAATGACATGTATAGAAGTTGAGTTTGTGACAAATTCCTTTCCTCGCAACACGAGGACTTTTGCAGAGAAAAAGACTGGTTATGACTACCATCTACTTCAGCTTCTGCCTGGTAATCAAAAGTACAGCAGTCTGGACTATGCTCATGAAAGCTATTTGTACTGGCAAAAAGTGCTGAAATACCTGTATGAGAAAAGAGTATCTCTAAGTGTCTTCAAAACCTATCTACATATAAAATAGATCCCAAAGGTTATGTTATCCAAGTTGCATCCCTACTATCAAATATATCTAAGCTGTAGACTTCTCTTGCTTTCTTAATCCTTTGCTGTTCTGGGTGCCCTGTTAGCAGGACCCTGCTGCAATGAATGTTGAGATAGGTTTTATCTTGCAGTTAACAGGAATGTTAATTCTAACCCAATATTGCTAGAGTAATTTAAGTGGGATACAACTAAAGCTGCATTTGAGGCCTTGTCCATGTATATAAATGTGGGGGAAAAAAAAAGTTGTTTTGCAGCAAGGACCATCAAGATTTAGATATTGGTCAAAAAAAAGCATCTATAGTAAATTCTCGGTCAGGAAAAATGCTTCAATCTAACAGAGAGGATTTTGTTCCTATTGGTCTATTAAAAGAAGCAGCAGGGTTTAGTAGTTGTCTTGCTATACTATTTTGATGTTCTCTTTTTATTTGTCACTTTGCAGAATGGGATTCTGGTTCAGGTATAGGTTTTTTGGGCACTGCAGTAAGTAACATATAATTAACTGATCAGACTAATATGTCTGACACTGTGTGTAGATGACAGCTTTCTTTTAACTGATACATTCCTAAATACAATGCTTTTGTCAAGTCTTCTCTTGGCTTTGTGTACGTTACCTACTGATTTCGGTGAGCTTAGAGGATTGTTATGAAGAATATTGCAGTCTGGTTGCTGTTATTTCACTATCAATGTAATTTATGGTGTGGTGAGATAATAAGAATAGAAAGGATTTAGCTCTCTTTATAATGACTGCATTTAAGAGTAACTCAAAAAAGTTGGCACGGCTGAGAAAAGGCATAAAATAAAGAAATGATGCTTTATTGTTTGTGAAAGGGGATGTGACTTCATCTCTTCTGTTGACATTAAACTTGGAAAAAAGTATAGGTTCTCTTGCCTGTGATTAAAACTATTAACTTTTTTTTTTGGAAGACTATTTTCTTAAATTTGATCTTCAAGTCTTGGATTGGCATTTAAGAGGGAGGAAGGAGAATTCTGGAAACAGTGTTATATATCTTATCAGGGGATATATCATAACATTTCTCTTTGACAAACTGAAAGAGATAGTAATATCTCAGCAAAAATTTCTGAGCTTCCCCTAAATTTCCCCGTAATATCTTAAGGTTGCATTTGACTTTATTACCAAAATAGGATAAAGTTAAATCCTGACCCAGAGCTCATTGAAATCTGTGATTATTTCCAGTGGCCACAATGATCTTTGAAAGACTCTTCAGAGAGGAATTGTTCCGTCAAGCTTCGCACACATAAATGTGCTTGAATTCAGAGAATACTTAATATGTGCTCCCCTATAGATAATGAGATACTGGTTTCAGCAGGCAGTTGTGGACTGAATTGCCTTCTGGAGATACCTTTCTCTATTCATTGCTAACTCTCAGAGATTATGCTCTTTAGGTCCATGAAATTAAGTGGGATGAATGTGAAACTATGTGTGAAGTCCCTGGACTGGTTATGCTAGATACCAGTAGGGTACTGCTTCGAGTGGTTACACAATCAATCCATAGAGTTTTTTAAAGCAATGATGCTTCTGCTAACGTGGACACTGCAAACTAGGTTTGGTGTGGATATATAGGTTGAAGCTATTGGGAAATCTTTCCATCCACTAACACGTATCAGTTCAGATTCTTTCTTTTAATACCCACATTCCCCCAAAATCCACATTTTGGATTGTGGTTTTGTGGTTATATTGAGAGGACAACAGAATCAGGTTGTTTTCATATATTAACTTTCTGCACATGAATGTACAGTTTTGATCTCCTGTGATAATGCTGTGCAGGGTTTTCGATACCCTATCATTACTTTCCTCCACCACCCAGCAAAGAGCAATATCCCACAACAACCATATGCATTGGATCTCTATTGCTGGGGGCAATCAGTTTTGAGACTGTCATTTGTGGTACTTTCTGAGCCTGAAATACTTTCTGCTTTGGAAGTGGTAAGTAAAGGCTCCATTGCAGACTTCCTGCAGTTGTTTTGAAAAACCTTTACAATTTCTTGCCTATGTTTCAAGGTTGGAAAAATTAGCTATGAAGTCTAAATCAAATTCTTAAGCTCACAGCTTTAGGAATGAAAGATATTATAATAGAGCTGTAAGAGGTGAAGGATTGTAAGAGTCTCAGAGTTCTGTCTTTCTTCCTATAAAACCTTCTTTAATCCTCTGTGGACTGTCTACTCCTCCATTTTTTCATCGTTGCTTCAGTGCTTCATATCTTTCCTTAGGTGTCTTCCCCTCAGGCTTGGTCTCAATTTTTAATTGTCCTTGCATTGTCTTCACAGCAATGATTTCTCATTTTGATTTACTTAGTACTTTTCAAAACTTTGCATTAGAACAAAATAATGAAGAAACTGCAAGGTGATGATAAACTGGGTTGTTTATCTTCAGGGGCCCAGTTCTCATCTTGGTAAATTGACGTTGCTATGTGGCAATGAATGCTGTGTAAAATGCCTTCCATTTTCCAAATCTACAAACAGCAGAGCTTAAGGAATGCAAGATGAAGTAATTTCACTGCAGAAGAGCTCTGTGCTTTGCATGAGCTCTGTCTATGGCTCTGGTTCCTGAGCACAGAGGAATCCTTATCAAGCCATTAGTAGAAATTTTAAGTAATTTTATATTATGAAGATATTGCAAGCGCCTTTCTGGAACACACAGTGCAGGTCATGGATGCTCCTAAAATGAAACCGAAGCAGCCAGCAGTAAAAATATAATGTGATTTCATGTCCTAGATAAACCCTGGGGCATATCCCTGTGATTTATGTAAATCTCACCAGCACATGTGTCAAGGCCCCAAGACAGAATCCATGAGGTGATTGTTTGTGTGGCTGGAAGGTACTTTCTTTGAACTCCCTGCTGTCTGTTTTGTGGGTGAGATTTAATTGCTGAGTGTCTGTAGTGTTAATGACTAAATCTTTTCTGCTCCAGCACTTTATTTTATGACTTTCCAGTTGGATATTTTCAGTACCAGTGGGGTGCAATATACATCTCTTATATTACTGCTTCAGACCTACAGAAGCCATATATCTCCATGTTTATTGAACTATCCAGTTGAAACCTTGGAGGTAAAAGTGTTTGACTGCTAAGACGCTTCATGATGTAAACAGCTCAATAAGTTACAGAAGACACAAGATTTAAATTGCTATGGAATTTTAAATTGCAGTTGAAGGGAGCAATGCCCCCTTCCAGTATTGAAGGGGCTCAATTCTTGAGCCCACAACACTGTGGCTGATGCCTTAAACTGTGTCAATAATGAAATGTGCCGAGCCTAAAGCAGTCTGGCACTGTATCATCTCATCTTCACCAAGGGATGATGCCCTATCCCTGGAAACATTCAAGGTCAGGTTGGATGAGGCTCTGAGCAAGCCAATTGCGCTGAAGGTGTCCCAGGTCATTGCAGGGGGGTTGGACCTTTAAAAGTCCCTTCTAACTTAAATTGTTCTATGATTCGGAAAATGCAAATATTAGTCTTATTGTCTTATCAATGAAAGTTAATGTTTTTGGGACTGCAGTAAAATACAAGGGTTGTATTTTCTTCCTATTCCACTGGGACTTGTCATGGAGTAAGGCATTAGGAAGCATGGGTAAGGCGGAGAGGCTAAAACCAGCTGTTCGAGCCTGAGACATTTCCTGTCCCTGAGTGATCATCTTTAAAAGTTCACTTTTGTTAAAACATTTGATTAAATAAGCTTAGAACATTCAGCCTCTGCACACAGAATCAGATAAATAACAGGTATCTTAAATTCATATTCCAATAATTTTCTCTTATGATTTGCATGCTAACAGGAAATAGAACAAAATTTTAGACATATATAATAATAAAAAACGTTAAAATCGGCAATACTGAACTCCGGGGATGGAAACATCAATTTCTTACAACGCAGCCAGATTTCTGGTGATGCGTTAGCCAGAATTATGCAGCAAACTTTGTGGCAAATTCTTTCCCTTCTATATTTACATCTCTGCCTTTCAACTTGGGGGAATTACCGATAGGGATATTTTATCTTTATTTAGACTTTCACCTAAAGTATAACCTGCTTTTGATGCACAATTTTAAGATTTAATTATGTGCTATAACACTCCCAGATAAAGGTACAATGACTTACTCGTAGCATGATTGGACACAAAGCAGAGCAATTTTTCCAAAAGTCTAGTTCCCTAGCACTTTCTTTGTCAGGGCATTTCTTAGGAGGGATAGTTCCCTTCTTGATGAAGTGATGTTCTCGATTGCTAAAGCACAAACAGTGAATCCTTTGTTGGTTACTTTATACTGCATGAAGATCTGGTGTCTGACTGGCAATGAACATCAAGAATCTACCTGGAATAGATATAGCTTTCCAAGAATAAAGTAGTTTTTAAATCCCTTCTGAAAACAGTGAGACTATAGAAGTTGCACATACGGTTTAAACAGAAGAGAAACAAGTAATCCAATCTGGCAGGAGGCTGAGCACATAGTGTTTATCAGAACATTTTATTGACTCCAGGAATTAGTCATTCATTTTCAAGCATCTTGCATCTTGAGGTCAGAATAAGACTAATGCAATTTTATTTTTCAGAAAGTTCTGCTGTTCTATAAGCTAAATTTTTCCTTTTCCTGGCCTACTGGATTGTTACCAGGAACATTTCAGAGGATGTTTACTTCAATGTATGTGAACCACACTTTTACCTCTTTCTTCCCTACTGCTAAATGTTGAGGCTAGAGCACCAGTTGCAATTCATGTTGCATCATGTATATCTTCATGTCTGAAGTTGTGCAGATATTCAGCAGAGATGTGCAAAGCACTACTGTAGCTGTCTCACAAATCCAAAAGAAATCTGCAAACTAAAAAACAGAACAAGGAGTCAATCAAAATATTACTCTTTTCTGTCTGGCATGCCAATGTAATAGCAAACCTCTCTCCACATAAATCTGATTTTTGCACTAGCAGGACCTGAGAATGGGCAAAAAGAAAAGGTCTCCCTCGGGGGGAAGATCCCCCCCGGATCAGGGAGCAACCTCTGCAAATCTGAAGGAAATGTTGAGAAAGCAAGTTACAGATAAAAACTTGTAACAAATTGTCAGCGTCTGTTCAGTGCTCTGACCTCTAGAGGTCTGGAAAATCAGGCAGGGCTACATAGAGGGCAGGTACTGATTGAGTTGCTCTTTCCTGTCAAAGAACTCTGCTCTCCCAAAAACCTCATGAATTCATGAGTGCTCCTGTTATATCAGAACAGTTAGATGAGCTTCTCTCAGCTGCTGCTTCTTACACAGTGTAATTAAATATCTCTTCTATTTGTGAAATGACTGTGCCGAAAAAGAAAGAAGAGTGTCTTTCTTAAGATCTTCATTTAATGTTGACTGTCAATCCATCCCATAAAAATATTACCCTTCACATCCAGTGCTGCAGCTGTAGCAGATGCTGAAAATGAAGAGCACTTTTAGTACAGGAGTTCACTGAGATGATTTAGATGGTCAGTCTATTACTCATGTTGGAGGGCAATCACTCCCAAGTAATCTTCACTGATGTCAGAGTCTGCTATGGTATTGAACTTTAAAAATATCTGATATGGGTGTTGAGATACAACTTACTGTGTACTTGAAGTGAAGTGCCATTAAGGGGGGAATTGCTATGAAGAGAAAGGCCATAAACTAAGTCATAAATACTGTGTTTTAAATCTTCTCTTAAAAAAAGTCATATTCTAATAAGCACAGTAATACTAAAACTTGTCTGTACAAAACAGACTATACTAAGATCAGTCAGACGGTTGTGTGGGTGCAGTACCAATTTAACTTAAAAGCTACATCCAGCATTGGGCAAATTGGTTTTGTACACATCACTCAGAAGGTCTCACTAGAGTCAGTGTGCTGCTAGAATCCATAGAGTTGATTTCCATGATTCCCAGCACCAGCAATCATTAAGGCATGGACTGGTTTCCTTCCAGAATCATGTTAACAATAGATAAAGCCATGGTTTGCTGTAGAAGTGCAGGGTCAAGGCTAAAATATATAACTTTGGGACTGCTCCTCTCTGTGTCTATTGGTGTTGCATTCTCCAGATGTCCAATGTTAAAAGAATCTTGTCCTGACCTCATGAAGATATGTAATTGAGGCAAATTATTAACACCAGATTTTTTTCACAGGTGCATGAACATAAATCTCCCCCATCTAAAAGAGCCAATGTAATATCCCAATCCAGATTATTTGCATGCTTTCTTATACCCAAGTACTGCTGTGAGGCAGATACTTGTGAGAGGAACACAAAATTAACTGCATGCTATTGCAGTTAACCATATATGATAACTTGGAAACATCTACAGTCTGTATTTCATTCTGATTTCTTCTTAAAACTCCCTTGATTTTAAAAAAAGGTCACGTCTAGTGTTGACACATCATCTGTGGAGATGAGTAGTCAAGTTTGGTGCAGAAGGTCCAGAGCAGGTTATACGGATGGTACTAATTAATGACTCACGTTGTGGTAGTGGCTGAAGCAACCACTCAGGCATGGAGCTTCAGGGATTAACACTCTAGAAATGATGGGAGAAATGTCTTTAATCCCAGGTGAAATTAAATTTAGCTTGGAAAGAAAAACATAAAGGTCTCATAATATTTAGTGGAGCTGGAGCAGATGTAACCATGCATTAAAAAGAGCATAGCAGAATTCCATTCAGATTTTACACTCAAAAGTACTTAAAAAAAGAAGTGTTGAGACTAATTGCAAGCAGCAGCACTCATACTTTGGGACCTTTGCCCAAAAAAGTGTGAAGGGAGAATAGGAGCTGGGAAGCTTTTAGAGCTCAATCTCTTGGACAACATACTACTTCTTAGAAGGTGGTATTTTGCTTGCAGACAGATGATTACACAAACTGTAATGATACCAGATTCTGGAGCAATAGAGAAGCTGATGATATAAAGAAATGTGTCAATGGTACTGGCACTGCAAACTGCCCATTGCAAGATTTATCACACCAAACAAACTGTCAAAGACTAGATTTCATGAGAAACTGATATGTAGACAGAAAAAAAAGGCTGTTTCTCCTTTTTGCCACATCTGCCTATCAGCCTGTGAACTCCAAAACTCCAGTTTGTCCCAGATCAAGAGGCACTGATGTGTATGTTGCTAGGAGCTCAGAAGATTCTTTCTGTGAAGTGCACGTGTTCGTATAGATTAATAAGTGGATTTTTTGTTTTTATTTGTATTTTATGATTGAGCCATCAGGAAAATATTGAACCTTTCAAACAGAGATGGCATCAGAGCTGCTGCCAGACAAATGCTGTTTAGAACTATTTTGTTGGATTCTAATCATACTTTGTTTTTTTTTTAAGTATTGTCATGACTGAAGGGAGAAATACTGTATTTGGCCAGGGTAAAGTTTTCTTATGGAGCTGTGCCTTATTTTCCTGTGCGGTCACCAGCTAGAAAGATATGAT
Organism: Scolopax mira; assembly: GCA_004320125.1. Classification (NCBI taxonomy): domain Eukaryota; kingdom Metazoa; phylum Chordata; class Aves; order Charadriiformes; family Scolopacidae; genus Scolopax; species Scolopax mira. The sequence goes on along the minus strand of BJBW01013128.1, from coordinate 15,029 downwards.
CACTGTAGATCTTTCCTGAGCAGCATGAGAACATTGCAGTAATGAAGCACTTCCAAAGTCATAGTGAAGTGGTCTGTAAATTCAGCATGTCCCAGCTCCACTTAATTTTCGACTGCATTAACATTGGCAGGACAGTATCTGCTTTCAGTGATTGGAGGTTAACACTAAATACAGTATTTTTTTCTTAGAACTTTTATCCATATTACCATTTTTGTTTTATGGCACCATTGTGGGGAGGGGGGAGAAAAAGTGTATTCCTGAGTAATAGGGAAATCAGGTTGCATCTGATAAGACTCTTTGGAAATGCCAGGAGGATGGGCCATCATAGAGGTCCTTCCTTTCTGTAATATCTTTAATCTATAAAGCAAACTGCAGACATGATTCAACTCAAAATTAACTTCAAGTTAAATCAGGTTGCTCAGGGCCTTGTGGCCTATCAATAGGCTCTCTTTGGTAATGACTCTCTTATTCTAAAGGACACAAAACTGAATACAGTTTGATTATGTGGCCTCATAAATGCCTTGTAGAGTGAAATAGTGACTTCCTTTAATCTGTTATGTTCTTGCTGATATTTTCCAGATTGTAGTTGATCATCTTTTGTATGTTCCTCATGGGCATGCTGCTTACCTGCATTTAAGTTATTTAACCAATCTGTGTTTCTCAAATATTCTCAGGTCAGGGATTAGAAACCAAGTCAAATTTATTTCTCTCTCATTTCAGTGTATCTGTGAAATTTCTACAAGCCATGGTTTAGGAATACTCTGCTGTGAAGAGCCCAGGTAGAAATCTTAGATATGGACTCATGCACATAACTGCACTCTTCAGTAGTAAGCTCCAGTGGAGAAACTCGCTTATTCTACTTCTTTCTTATATTTCAGAGTACCTGGAAAGCCTGCAGCTCTCTCTCTCTCTCACTTATGTCTTTCACTGATTTAGAATGCTGGACTCCAAAATGGATGAAAGTTAAGAGACTGTATTCCTAGTCATGTTCTTTGTTTCACTGTGTAATATTTTTTGATACCTCATGAATTTCACTTGCAAGAAACACATACAGATATGTCTGCTTTTATGTGAAACTCTCTTCCTCTGAAGTTGTTGCTTTGGGAAATTATAAGGATAAAACAATCTCTTACCTAAAATGTTCAGTACCTTCTGTGTAACATGGAGAACTGGAAGCTGCATTGGTGGATACTTTTGTTGTAAGAATGGAGGAGGTTTGTTGTACTGTGTAGCATTTGATTGTTTTGTTTTTAAAATGGGAATACTCCTAACTGTCCACTCTCGTATTGCACTGCAACACAGGCATGATATTCCTTGGCTTACTGTACTGCTTCTCTTACTGTTAGGTAAATGTAACATTTACCAGTTGTAACCTTTACCAGTAGTTTGCCATCTCCAGTTTTGGAGTCCTATATTCTTTGGAAGGTCAATTTTATCAGAGAGATGCCATCTACAAAATAGAGTGTGGTTCTAATTCACACAGATACAAGTTATAACTTTGATGGCAAATTCTCGTTAAATCACCTGAGTTGATAAATGAGCAAGGTGAGGAAAGGGCATGTCTCAGACTCCAACCACTTTTATTTGTGCAACGTCTGTTAAATATTACAGATACATGCAGTACTTCAAAGACAGACTGGTTCCAGATTTGTGAAAATAAGGCAATTTGTGTACAAAGAGAGAAAAAGTGAACATTTGGCCACTACAGAGGTAACCAGACAATATACTCTCTCATGCAAAAGGAATATATGCATTTTCCAACAGACAGAATCAGTCTCTCTGAGGAGATGAAAAAATTTTTTCCTAAAAAAAAGTTGTTTGCACTGACAGCTACCCCACCTAGCTTCTATAAAGCTAAACTTCAAATCAAATAAAGTTGTAGGGCAACATACAGATGGATGACAGGATGGGGAAGATTAAATTAATATTGGATAGCCTTGTAATCTTTTCATCTCCAGCTATTTCTCGTGCAAATAAGTTTCCGAGGCCTCTGTATTAACAAAGATGTGGAGACTAGTTCTGATGCATTTTTTTGTATCCTTTTCTCAAAAAAGCTACTGCATCTTTAATCTGCTTTTACCTTAAGGGAAACAAAGGTAATCACATGTGATTGACTTGAGTTGCCCAGGATGTACATCTACATGATGTAGATCTGATGATATACATACGTCTGCATGATGTTAGGATGTAGCTGTAGTGATAATACTTTGATCTTTCAGAAGAAGAAAGTCAGTGTCATTCTTCATTGTCATTTTTAACCAATAAACCTAGACAGTTTCAGCAAAAGAACAAAATGAAACATTGTCTTTTATTTCCAGATTAGAGTGGAATCAGTTCTCAAGTGAAGGACTCAACCTGCACATTAAAACCAGTTTACAGCAGAGATGAGTAAATTTAGCACACTGTGGCAGTGATAACCACCAAAGATGCTATGCTCAGATGTTTAGACAAACATGTCATTTCAGTTCCTGTGGCTTGACTGGCAACATCCCAACTGCCATGGGCTGCAGTGCAAAGTTTTCCCTAATTTTTCTAACATGGAACTGAGTATTATCACATCAGAGTTTTATAAAGGATGTGTTCACACAGTGTTGGGGTCTGTAAAGGTGATCTCAGTGCTGTTTAATAAATAATTTTTATCTTCTCCCAGAGACAGCAAAACACGGAGCGAAAGAACTTTCCCTCTTCAGTAATTGAACACAAAAAACACTTTTCAACTTTTTCAATGCTTTAAAGAAAGGCTTAAAAGTTGCCATAATCTTTTGTTGGTCCTATATTATTCACCTAAAGTGAATAAAATTATTTAAAAGTTTATTTATTTTCAAGGGTTGTTCCTTGTAACAGTGAGTAATAAACATTCTCAATTTATGCGTCTACTCTAAAATGAGAACAACACAAAAAACTTGTATACCTGGCTATGAAGAATTTTAGGTATGTGAACAGGTAGTACACTTGTTGGCTGAGAGCTCTATCTGTGTGATAACGAATAAGGAACACCTCTCCAGTGATGAGATACTTCCCCCTGACACCTCAGTGTTTACAGGTAAGAACTCAGGCTGTAAGAATAGGGCACGTGGGTGTATCATGGCCATTGCCTTGGTCATTGTCTTGATTGAACAGGAGGTTAGAAGAGGTAAGGGTAAAGGTACTGCAATAAATAGCTGATTGTGTTAGTGTGGGGTTGAGTGACAAGAACTGAACTCCGAATTCCGAACAGAATTAGGAATCCTGTTCCTGGGTTAGTCTTTCTTACTTTGCTTGGGTGCTGGACTTAGCTTATAGCTTAGAATATATCTTAAATTTGTGTCAGAAAGTCACTGTGTTCAATACTTGATTAAGGAGAATAATTTATATTTTAGAATAATTGATGATTTCTTTTGCTTTTCTGTATAAAATTAAAAAAAAAGAAAAAAATTGTTCCTGATTTCTTACCTCTACTAATCTGAGGAATAAAGGCACTTATGCATCTTAATCTTGGTCTGCATTATTACAATATTGCACCTGCTGCTGTTATTGGAGTTGGAATGGGCTTGGCTGCACAAACATTTTTCATCCTTTTCACTACATCTTCTCTATGTATAATACTTCAAGACTCTCTAACACAAGTCTTTAAGATTCAATCTGGAGGGAGCAGCTCTGTTTCCTACAGAAACTAAAAAATTCTGATTTTTGACAGATCTCCACTGCTAAGGCAGTGGAGAAAATCATAAAGCTGATTGCATGATTCTTCTTGTCAAGAATTCTTATGATAAATAAAAAGAACATAGGCCACTTTATCAAGCCAGGATTTTCCAAATCCCATTACGAACATAGACAAAAATCCCAATAAACCAAAAACTGAATTAATATAAAAATCAATGTGATACTTCCTTATTGGTAGGAATTGGTATTTTTTACATCTATCTTTTCTGAAATGTTAGATCTTTATCTCACTTTCTGCAATAAGATCTGACAGGACTGTAGCAGGGTTAGGGAAAGAGTGCCATTCCAACACTTTTAGAGAGATCAGGTTTAGTGCACTCTGCGTACTGTATGTTTAATTAGGCTGTATACTTCAATTAAGTGCCAATCCCTATAACAAGGCATCAGACTGACTGATGCTCACAAATTATGGCACTGTATATACTACATGTTCCATCACATGCAGAAGTGTTTTACATGTAGCATGTCTGATACTTGTTGGTTTCATCTAGCTTGCAATACTTAGAAGGATGTGGAGAAAAAAACACTTCAAATTACTGAATAAAATTTACAGCAGGGGTAATGAAGTTCTGAGAACCTTTATCTGTATCACTTTTATTTGACATGACTAACATAGCTATTAACAATAACTACGCTCTATTCCAAGGTTAGGGGTTATGTGCATGTTACAATGCAGTAAGTGCACTAGCCAATATGCAAATGCTGCAGTAAGAACCCGTGTTTTATTCTCCATTTGCATAAATATGGATTTGTGCTAAACTTCAGTTTCATAAGATAACATGTCATTGTTACATACATTGAAAGGAGAGCTGGGCCTAGGTGTCTCTGTACTCTGGTGTCTACCGTGAAATCTGGATTATTATGAGATCACAGCAAAGGCCCCCCAAAAATGGGTTTAGAGTGTTTTCAATGAAAACTGAAATCCTCTGATTGTAGAGAACCACTGTTAACTTCATCTGGAAGGCTGTGCTAGGACTGGAGTTGAACTGTTTTAATTTCCTGGTATTCCCATACTCTGCTTCTGTCATCCCTCCCATGAGCAATCCTCCCATCCCCATGAGCAAGGCATGGGATGGTGGCCTGGGACAGGGGAGTTGTGTGAAGAGTAAGGATGGGAAATTTGTCTACAAACAGTGTCTTTAAAAGAGAAAAGCACTGAGGAGTTGTTGCAGGAAAGGACAATAGCAATAACGTTTTCTGGGATGCTGGATTGTAGGCAGACAACTGCCACAATGTGCTGGAAGCACAAGGGCAGTCTGAGAAGAGATCAGGCTGGCACTGAAAATCAGCCTTTTCCTTTTAATATTTGATGATATATTAGGATTTTGAGCGTTCTCCACAAACCTTGTAGGGTAATAGAGTTGAAACTGAGAACAGGAGAATCTATTTGCTGTTTGATGATTTCCTTTCCTGTAGGATGCTGGCGGGTGAGCACAGCAGATAATGGGCAAGGGGATAGCAGGTCAGAGACAAGAGGAGAGCTTTTGGAAAGGGGGAAGGAAGAATCATCCTTTCTGCAGTTTCAGCTTTCAAAAAGGGCTTGTTCAGAAACAGGACTACAGATATTTGCAAAAAAAAAAGTTAATTTTTGCACAGTTTCCTGTGATGTAGAAAGGGGAGCCAGGAAAGCTGGCTGAGTGTCAGCAAATTATGTACAACACTCGTCTGGATGCAGCACAGAGATGCCGGGGAGATGATTGCTTTGCAGACTGACTGCACTAGTATGTTTTGGAAGAGGTATGTGCAATAAAAAGTGAATTTGAACCTCAAGCCAAGGTTTCCAGAAGAGTCTGCAACTCTGCAAATGATTAGTGCTAAAACTTGAGAAACAGGGAATATGTTTATAGAAGCATATAAACTGTGGAAAAACACAGACTGGCAATATTTATTTTCTTGCAATTACAAAATTGATCCCTCTATTCCAGGATTTTTTTTGTTCCTTACACACCCTCTGCTCCCAGTTAAAAATTGCCATGCAGGTGAACCAGTAGTTTAGTTGTGGAGTAGCTATTGTGAGTACCATGGAGACTTCAACTGCTCCATATACTGCTGTTATAAAACTTTAAATGTTAAATAACAGCAATGATAAAGATTCTGTAAAAAGCCATCACAGATTGAAATCACAGATTTCATTTACTTACCATACTACTAAAAATTCTTTTAGAATCTCACTGGAAATAGCCATTTGGCAGTTTCTGAGCCCCTTATGGAAAAATGAGAAAAGACAGCTTTGACACTAGAATGGCCAGGAAAGCCTGCAGCCCCAAAATCTGGGTGTCATTTCCAGGAGTTCCCAGAGAAGCTCCAAGAAAGCAAGAGTTCTTCTTGCAGGCTCCTTGGCTGTGAGATTCAGCTCTGACCGTTTCGCATTTTCTGAGCCCCGTCCGGAAAAATGAGAGAAGCTAGCTTTGACACTAAAATGGTCAGGAAAGCCCGCAATCATAAAGTTTGGGAGGTATTTCACTGAGTTCCCAGAGAAGCTCCAAGAAAGCAAGAGTTCTTCTTGCAGGCTCCTTGGCTGTGAGAGTCAGCTCTGGGTGTTTAGCCATTTCTGTGCCTTATTAGGAAAAAGGAGAAAAGCCAGCTTTGACACTGGAACAGCCAGGAAAGCCTGCAGCTCCAAAGTCTGGATGGCATTTGCAGTAGTTCCCAGAGAAGCTCCAAGAAAGCAAGAGTTCTTCTTGCAGGCTCGTTGGCTGTGAGAATCAGCTCCGGCCGTTTGGCAGTTTCTGAGCCCCGTCTAGGAAAAGGAGAAAAGATAGTATAGGACAGTATTTGACTGGCTTCAAGCAGAACCCCCAGCACTGCTCAATTGATAAGAGAGGACGTGCTGGAACTTTTTGATCAGAGGCCCTGGGTTGGGCAAGATAAGAGCCTTGTTTAAAAGGAACAGATAGTGCTGAGTACGTGCAACTATAGCTGGCGAATTACTCTGTAAAAGAGGAAGTATTGTTCTTGCGCAAGATTGGCTTAGGAAAAGGTGTTTTGTGTTAGCATTAGCATTAACCAATCTATGAACGCCTAATGTAGAATGTGAACCAATCAGATTAGAACACACTATCTTAAGACTAATATAAACTTGTGTGGAAAACTGTCATAAAATTGACATCTTGCTTGCATCAACCTATGTCCCGTCTCTCAATCGCGGCAAATTGATGACCCCAAAGTGATACCAGGGCCTGACGTGATACCAGGGTTCGGAAACTACCTATCTGTGTAGCATGCTGCGAGTCCCACAGAACATTGAATGAACTGCTGAAAGGAAGCAGGAGCCGGCCGGCCTGAAATCCCTCCGGAGTAGAGAGGTGAACTGTGGGAAACATGGGAAATCAAGTGTCCTCCCCTGAAAGAGACGTATATGAGCTTATGAAAGCTCTCCTTCAAAAGCATGGAAGGAATATCTCTGGGCATGATCTTAAAACGATACTTAAATGGGTACCAGTAAAAATACCCACTGTAACTGCATCTGCTATCTTTACACGAGAACTTTGGGATGATGTGGGGGTGAAACTATGGGACATGGCAACTACAGGGAATGCTAAAGCACAGCGTATACTTCCATGGTGGAGAGATATTTTTGAGACTTTAGAAGCCCAGGAAAAAAGTCATAAAGATGAAGCAAAGAGAGAGGAAGTCTCCCCTCTTCTACCTCCGTTATCGTCGGAGGGCCAAAAATCCATTGTGCCACCAGAGGTGTGTGCCGCAGGGTATCCCCCAGAAGAGGAGCCCTTTGATCTAGGGCCAGACCTCTATCTCCCCGACCCACATGATGTGTGGCACCAAGCCTTAAAGGAAGGAGAACTGGAAATCGCTAAAACAATAGTAGACCCCATGATTTATCACGGGCGGGGGGTGCAATGGGAAGCTTTGTCTTTTCCGGTGATTAAGGAGTTGCGCCGTACAGTCACTGAACATGCACTTTCCTCCCTGTATTTTGCAAGCCTGTTATCCTCTGTTTTGATACATATGTTATGACCCCACATGATTTAAAATCCTTAGACAGTTGCTGCTGACACCGACACAATACACTTTGTGGAAGGCTCACTGGAGAGGGGGACTCCAGGCACTCCTCTTAATTTACGTAGCTCACGCCAAAGCAGCTATCGCCGTGCTGACGATAGAGCACCTCACTGGTACAGGTCAGCATACTAATCCTGTGAATCAGGCTCGAATTCCTTGGGAAGCCCTTGAGGCAACTAGAGAAGAGGCGAAAAAGGCCTTTTTTAAAGTCCCTGACTCACAGAAAGCTTTTACTACTATTACCCAGGAACCCCGAGAACCTTATATGCAGTTTATCAATAGACTAAAACAAGGTTTGGAGCGCCAAATAGATAATACGGAGGCACGAGAGATCTTGTTGCTAAAATTACCCGTCAAAAATGCTAATGTGGATTGTAAAAAATTACTAAAATCTCTTCCAAATCCGAATCCCACATTAATAGAAATGATAGAGGCTTGCAATAGGATTGGCACTATGGATTACAAATTTGAGGCCATGCGTGGCCCCACAGGACCAGGGAATTGTTATGGTTGTGACAAACCCGGACATCTGAAGAAAAATTGTCTAAATGCCAATGCCGGTGCTAGACCCCAAGCCCCTGGGATTTGTCCCAGGTGCCGAAAAGGGCGTCATTATGCTAACCAGTGTCGGTCCAAGTATGATTTTCAGGGACAACCGATACAGGGAAACCGATCGCGGAGCATGGGACAGCGACGTGCACAGACACAAATACTGCTGTCGATGTTCCAAACCCCCCGGAGGGAAGCAGCAGGGCCTCAAGTCTCCATCCAGCAGCAGCAGGCAGCGCCGGACTGGACCTGGCAACCTCTCACACAGTAACGTTACTCAGTTCCTCGGTTCACCTATTATCAACAAATGCCTCGGGACCTTTACCCCCTAGGACACAAGCACTATTGTTAGGAAGATCATCTACAACATTGTCAGGGCTTTTTGTGTTACCAGGGGTCATTGACTCTGACAACATTGATGAAATCAAGATTATGGCATGGACCCTGTTTCCTCCCTGCACTGTACCGAAAGGTAGCTGTATAGCGCAATTGATACTAATTCCCATAGGGACGGACTCCCTGGTTTCTTGTCAGCCCCAACAAAGGCAGGGAGGGTTCGGATCTACGGGGAAACCACAAATCTTATGGGTACAGTCTATCTCCCAGAAACGACATGTATGTCAATGCACTCTTATTCGCGGGGGACAGCAAGTAGTGTTAAATGAGATTATTGCTACTGGAGCTGATGCTACTGTAATATCTCAGGCCAAATGGCGCCTCAGTGGCCTCTGGCTAACATTTCCCAGATGTTAGCAGGGATCAGCGGAACTGGCAGCAGTCACCAAAGTCTGGAATTAATCGAAATTCAAGGTCCGGAGGGGCATATAGCCTCTGTTAAGCCTTTTGTGCTGCCTGTTCCCATGATTCTGTGGGGATGTGATGTGCTGTCCCAGTGGGGAATGTCCATTCGGACCCGTTTTTAGGTGGGGCCATTGAAGTGCGTAACACCCTAAGATTAACCTGGAAAACTAATACCCCTATTTGGGTACATCAATGGCCCCTACCAGTGGAAAAGCTTCACGCCCTCCAAGAATTAGTTACGGAACAGTTAATGAAAGGACACATTGTACCTTCTACTAGCCCCTGGAATTCACCTGTTTTTGTTATGATGCTATAGAAGACAGGGGAGCCCTACAACCCGGGCTCCCATTCCCTACTATGATTCCTCGAGATTGACATTTGACTGTTATTGACCTCAAAGATTGTTTTTTTAATATCCCCCTGCATCCGAATGACGCTCCCAAATTTGCTTTCTCAGTTCCAAGCATCAACATGCAAGCTCCGCTGCAAAGATACCAGTGGGTTGTGCTGCCACAAGGAATGAAAAAAGCCCCAAGATATGCCAGTGGTATGTAGCCAAAGTCCTTAGTCCTGTTAGGACTGTGATGTCCAGTGTCTTACTGTACCACTATATGGATGATATCCTGGTGGCTGCACAACATCACGAGGTCATGGAGAAAGCTGTAGCCCTTGTCATGGCTGCTGTAAGTTGACCCATATAGTCTGATAATGCCATGATAAAGGTGTCTGACTGCTGATAAAGCCACTGTAAATACATGTTTGTCACAGATAAGCAAATACAAGCAAAGTCTACCCCTGGTAATGTTAACAAACATTGCCTGGCTTTAATTATCAAAGAAGTAAATATCTCATGCTGTGTCGAAATGGTTTTTGTAGATAGATTTGGCAAGAAAACGCATTCTGCGACTCCCATTGGAATATTAGTGCATGAGGCTGTCGAGCAGGGTTTAAAACAATTAGATAAAATGTAATTCAGGAGCCCACCGGTGTACTTGTCTGAGAGTAATTGCTGTGGCAACTTTCTGCAGAGAGTCAGTAGCCTCAGGGACTGTGGGGGGAGCGAAAGTTCCCAGGTCAAACAAGCAGTTCAAACAAGGGACCTAGGTTTTTCGAAGATGGTCCAGACCGTTTAACCTCATCACCGATTCAGCCTATGTTGCAGGGATTGTTGAGTGAGCTGAAGCATCTGTATTACGTAATGTCTCGCATTCTGAACTATTTGCTTTATTACAGGAACTTTCTCTTGGACTCTCGCCCTCACCCCTATTTTGTTATGCGTGCTAGATTACACACTTCTCTACCTGTTTTTATTGCAGAAGGGAACCGACAAGCTGATTTGTTGACATTGCCAGTACAGGTATTGCCGGATCATGTAGCACAGGCTAAACTTAGCCATTCTTTTTTTCACCAGAATGCTGGAGGTCTCAAAAGGCAGTTTGGCCTTACCTCCCAACAAGCATCTAACATTATTGCTGTATGTCCTGACTGTCAAAGGCATTCTTTCTCGTCCATAGCAGGAGGGGTTAATCCCAGCTATGGCAAATGGACATTACACATTATCCGGAGTTTGGTAAATTGATATATGTCCATTCTTCTATTGACACCTTTTCGGGTGCGCTGTTTTCTTCTTGACACACAGGAGAAAAGGCACGTGACGTCCGCAAACATTTGATGCGCGCTTTTGCCACTTTGGGCATACTGTCTCAAATAAAAATGGATAACGGCCCTGCGTATGTCTCAACCACAACAAAAGCATTTTTTGACTCTTGGAGTGTGACCCACATTACTGGTATTCTTTATTCCCCTACAAGTCAATCCCTGATCGAACGCTCTCACCAATCTTTGAAATGTTTATTACAACAACAAAAAGGGGGAGTAGGAACTGATACTCCTGAGGAACATCTGCAGAAAGCTTTGTATGTTTTTAATTTTTTGAATTGTTCCTTGTTAGATAGCAATCCTCCCATAGTCCGATATTTTAACACAAATGCTTCACTTGAGATGTGGGTCAAAGCTCCTGTGTTGGTTCGTGATCCGGAAACAGATAAAGTTATGGGACCGTACCCCCTTATCACCTGGGGCAGAGGATATGCTTGTATTTTCACAGAGAAAGGCCCCCAATGGATCCTGGCAAAGAGTGTACGACCTTTCCGTGAATCCCTACCACAATCATCCAGTAAAAACTCTAATCACCCTCAGGACCAGTCTTTCGAGCAACAAACTGATGAATCTCCCGAGGAAGACCAGGATAACAGGGACTGAGAGCTGTAAACGAGGAAGGACTGTATGAACTGGTGTAAGGAAACGCCAGCCACAGGAATTGCTTGTGCCTTATGCAAAACTTGTGAACCTTAGGTCTTGCGTATATTCTATACTTGTGAAAAACAGTGGTGGCGTTGGGCGATGCTCGCCAGATGCTGGTGTGGCAGTTTAGAAAAGAAAGTTGATGTAATCAGAATTTTGCTTGCTACAGGGAACGACACGTCAGGCAGTGATTGTTACTTACGTAATGGTACTGACTGGGCCAATTTGGTGATAAAAAGTGCGGAAGAAGCATTGATTTGTGACTTGGAGTGTAGCAGAACGAACCTAGTGCCCACTATATGGGCTGGTCTTAAGCAGAATTGGAATCAAACGAAAGAAGGATGCAGAAAACGGTTCACTTGGAAACTGGAGAAGGGTGGAAAGTTTCTTTTAGAATAATATTTCTTATAATGATTATGATAGAGGGTGTGCATAGTTATTTGCTTTTACCTGTGCTAGCCAAGGTCAGTGTGTGGGTAACAATAGCAAATCTCACAGGGCAAGACATTGTGCCTTGCTACTGCCTCTCCTAGTAACCCCTTTTCTACGTGCCTTGTGGGCTTGCCGCTGGATGAATGGCCAATACCTACAGATCTCTGGAAAAACCCCCTGTTCAAAGATGTGTCCCAGAATGTAATGGACTATTGGGACGTGTGGACCCTCCACCTTCCCTAAAAGGAGTTCTTATTGTGCAACAGGAAGGGGGAGATGTAGGGCAGGACTTGGCTGACCTCAAGCAGAACCCCCAGCACTGCTCAATTGATAAGAGGGGACATGCTGGAACTTGTTGGTCACAGGCCCTGGGTTGGGCAAGATAAGAACCTTGTTTAGAAGGAACAGGTAGTGCTGAGTATGTACGACAATAGCTGGTGAGTTACTCTGTAAAAGAGGAAGTATTGTTCTTGCGCAAGATTGGCTTAGGAAAAGATGTTTTGTGTTAGCATTAGCATTAGCCAATCTATGAATGCCTAATGTAGAATGTGAACCAATCAGCTTAGAACACACTATCTTAAGACTAGTATAAATGTGTGTGGAAAACTGTCATAAAATTGACATCTTGCTTGCATCAAGCTATGTCCCATCTCTCAATCGTGGCAGATAGCTTTGACAGTAGAATGGGCAGGAAAGCCTGCAACCCCAAAGTCTGGGAGGCATTTCCAGGAGTCCCCAGAGAAGCTCCAAGAAAGCAAGAGTTCTTCTTGCAGGCTCCTTGGTTGTGAGAGTCAGCTTTGGCCATTTGGCAGTTTCTGAGCCCCATCTGGAAAAATGAGAAAAGCCAGCTTTGACACTAGAGTGGCCAGGAAAGCCTGCAGCTCCAAAGTCTATACCTCAAGTGTTCTCTGGTCTTCCAATGCCCTAACCCCTTTTACGTTTAGTAAAGGAATTAACAGATAAAATTTAGTTGAGGTCTACAATATATTGATATCAAATCATAAACACAAATCTTACAGCTCACAATATCTACGTGACAATAGCTTTGAATACCTTTGGCATAAGTGTCTCTCCAAGTCAGATTTTCAAAGAAATTCTGTGATTGGTTAACTTTAAATTGCAAACTGAATTCTTTTTTAACTCTAGTCTGAAATCTTCCTAAGGTGTAAGCTTTGAGCTCAGCTCTTTTCATGGCTCATTTAATGTTGCAATAATTGAGTAAAGGTGAAGTGAAAACATTGTTTGCTGGGAGTGGAGAAAAAATACCACTCTGCTCAACTTTTGGGCAACAGAGAAAAAGTCTAGATTTCTCCCTAATCATAAAAAATAATATAAGTGCAACTGAAGTGTTCGGTTTGGTCAGGCTATTGCCTCTGTGCTGCGGACTGACTTTACACTTTCATCCTCTTCTTTATGACATATGTCAAATATTTTATTTTTATTTTATATTATTATATTTATTATATTACATTGTAATTTTATATATTATTATAATATATAATAATATAAGATGTTATAATTTTATATATTTATTTATAACACATTATTAATAAATTGATATTTATTATTATTATTATGCACATTATTGCATATAAATTTATTGACTTTGGGAGTTTCAGGGAATATGTTGTTTTCATGTCATGGAGTCCGTGCCCAACTCCAAGGCGGGGATGGACTCCCCAGTGCCACCTAGTACTCTGAGAACACTCACAGGGATGCCGTGGGCTTAGTATGTCCTTTGGGTATTTCAGGTCGCTTTGCTAGGTGTTTTAGCCATTCCTCATTCCACTTCAGTCTTGGATCCATCCAGTCTTTTTCTCCAGGGTGGAGAAAAAAAGACATTTAAAAATGTACCACATTCATGCTTGCACCAAAAAAAAACCAACCCTTGAGTGAAAAGGAGAAAAACTTAAGTGAAAGAATTTTTGCTCTGTTCAAAGTGGGACAGAAAAGTCCAAGTGCTGTCTGGAGCAGGAGCAGCATTGATTTTGTGCAGGTGAAAAGGTGAAGCCAAAGTTTGGTATTTTCTGCTTTCCAGAGCTCTGATCAGAGAAAACTCATATTGAGACTTCATTTGAAGAAGTTGATTCCTTTCAAAGCTTTCGCTCCTCTATGAATTCATTAAGTGGTACTTTCACAATTGGAAAAGTTCAAGAAAAATTACTACTAATCAACAAATTCATTTCTTATGAATTATTGAGTTAGCTCTGGTAATGAATGTTGTGTTCCTTGTGCTGGAAAGAGCCCCTGTGGGAGGTGGAGAAGCTGAGAAATAGCCAGAAAACAGGAATGGCCATTTTCTTCCTAGGTTAAACCCTGAGATGAGATGTGTCCTTGGCAAAGCAAGTACCTCTCTGAATCTCAAATTGGGAATGAGACATGAAAAGAAAATAAATCTCACTGATTTGGTCTGTATCCAGTGAGAGTTGCAAACCCCTAGTTATCTTGCATTTTATTCCTTTCCTTGCCTTAACTTTCTTTTTTTAGTTTTTAAGTTCCTGTTCCTGTGACCTCTCAGACATCTAATTTCCCAGAATATGTTTCCTTACCTTTGACAACTACACCATGTTCAGCTCATAGAAACTGAGCAAAACAAAACAAGTCTATCAGCTTTAAAACACATGTATAGAAGCAACAAAATCTTATCTGCAGATTTCTTCAGTTGTAATTTTAGATCTTTTATTTATTAAAGAGTTTTCTTTCACATAGTGACATAACCAAACTGCAATCAAGGAACTAATAGAGGAAAAAAAAATCACAGATAAGGAAATACTGGAGCTATAGTTAGTCCTACTGTGGTTATATTGTCTAGCTTAAAGTTCAAGGTCAGGACATGCATCTTGGCGAACTTCAGCTGTCCCAGAACAGCTGGATGGACCTGCCAAGAGGAAAACCTGCTGCTGAAGCACCTTGGAGCTGATGAGAGTAAAGTCCTGCTCCTGTGTGCATTGGCTGTGTGGCAGTTCTGTCCTGTTGGGTGTGAGTGCCAGAAGGGATAGCCAGAGCAGGGCAAGATCTGAGCTTGCACAGGATGATGTGAAGAGAAAGCTCAAGAAGAAAAACTATGAAGGAATATACCAACAAAAAATTTTTGGGGAGAGACAGAAAGGGGATGGTGAGGTAGGGAGAAGAAAGCATTTAGAAAACAAGGACAGTGTGTGACGAAACGGGGAGAAAGGACTTCACTGCGAGGTTCAAATTAATTTATTTGGACTTCACTC